>NDXB01008020.1:28580-77395 GCA_002631895.1 Agapornis roseicollis
GAAAGGAGTGTTTGGGGGGGGGGGGGGGGGGGGGGTGCCACCTCTCATGCATCTTCACCTTTCTTGGTTGTAGCAGTGAGCTCCAGCAATGCCTGTTGAACCAGAAGAGAGAGAAGCTCAGATGACCCAAATTACTACCTGTTCTTGCTGTGCCCTAAAGGGAATTTTTCCACTTGCGCTGAAGGAGATTATGAAGTAGTGTCTTCTCTTTCTTTTTTCTTCCTTCCCCAGCCAGCTGGATGGTCATTCTTGTGCTGCTACAGTGCTGAGCATTTCCTTTGCAGCTGGAAAATGCTGTGTCACTAGCAGGAACACAAGCACAGTTCTTCTTGCCAGGGGTCTCCCACACAGGAATTGTGTAGAAATCCAAGACACAGGGATGAGTGTATTCCTCTGTACCTTGTACAGTAGGGTAACAGCTTCAGAGGAAACACTGATGCCTGAATGTGCTGAATGAATTGAACTTTCCAACAATATTTTTCACTCTGAATTTTCCTCTTCCTAAATTGATTTTCGCATTGAAAATCGAAGAAAACAGTGATGTCACTCTTTACTGCCCTACATTAACAGAGCAAAGGATGCAGATGGATTTCAAAGAAGGAAGTCCAAACATCATGTCCTTTGAGCTCTTCAAGGTTTTTCTGCCCCCACATCTTGTAAAAGGAGACCTAATTTACCGTTTATCTTTTATTAAAGGCCAGTTATGTTTTTGCCAGCATGTTATAAACTGTGTGCGCTAAGGGAGTCCTTGTTTAGAAAACAGCCTTTCTGGACCCATAAAAAGGTGTCAGAAGGTGGGAGGTGCTAGCTGAGTCTATATATTTAAGTACCATTTGTCTTTCCGAGGGAGTGTGACAAAGTGAGTCTGACCACAGTTTTATTAGCAGAATTATGCTGTTAAACCAGATTCTCAAATCGCACATTTTAAAGGGTATTATAAAAAATGAGCTCCCTTGAAAATGGATGGTATTGAACTAATGGAACAGTAATTTTAATTCATGGAACAGTAATCTTAATTCATCAATGCACATCTATTAATGTAGACCTTTTCAGTGCTGTTTTTCAGTAGAGCAAATATTTGGGGAGGGGGCCAGAAACTCAATGGTCTCCTCAAGTTCCCCTGGTAAGAGGAGGAAAAAAAACCCTATAAAGTGTGCATTGTCAGTGTTGGGGAAGGGTTTGCCTCTCAGTGCAAATGATTGTGTGCCAAGAATATTAACATTTTGTATTTCAGATAATGCCTTTCAAGCTTGAAAGCTGCATGTAAATTAACATTTAGGAGCAACTGTAGCTTAAGCTTAACTTGGAAGAGAGGTAAACCTTTATTTTATTTTCCCCTTCTCTACTTAAGGCTGGCAATACACTTGCAGATCCGTGCTTGACTGAAAGATGACTGCTTTCTGCTCTGTCAGGTAGGGAGAGAAGTGTAAGCTCACAGCTGCCTGTGAAAATGAGCTCCCTTTTTAAATTCATTTGATACAGCATTTTCCAAGATTATTTAAGTGATTCCTTAACATTGTGTTGTCTGAACATGAGGATTATTGCTGATTTCTTCTCTAATTTGTCAAATTCCAAGTTAACTAAAATTTTATGTGAGTCCCCCGACTTTAGTGTTTTTATAAGTGCATAGAAGTATCTTTCATCTGGGTAGGTGAATGAATCTTACCTAAACTTAGGTGCCTATGTTTAATCTGATTGTCTAGATTCCATTAACAGACCATGGTGATGCAGTCAATTGTGTTTAGAGTGGAATTGGCAAAAAGCAGGCAGGTATCTGCTCTAAAATGAGAAGGATTGCAACTACCATTTTCTGTGATCAGAGGCTGGGGCGACTTGCCGTGCTTTTCTCAATAATGTTAATGATCCTTTCAGAAGCAACACATGGATCTGTGTAAGTCTGTGGATCAGAAGCTGCAGATAACAACTGGATGACAGAAGCCAAACTATTCTGATGTTCTTGTGTAAATTCTCAGTTCTCCCGATGAAACCAGTAACTCTCACTTCCACCTGCTTCAGCCTGAGTTTTTCTCTAGGGTGGGTAACCAGGGTTGAACATAATACTGCAGAAAAAGTCACACCATCTTGAAACATCGCTTACTCTTTTTCCTTCGCTCTATCACACTAGTGATTCATAACGTCCCGTGATTGACTCATGTATCTGAATCGTCATCCATTTTAATCATTTCCAAATGATGAATCCTGCACTTCTAGGAAAAGTCTTTATTGTTAGTCACTGTTATAAAGACTTTGCATCAGCTTCTCTTCAGTTTCAACTTATTTCTATTGTTCCAGCTTTCAAAAGGTTTATGGGATACTGTAATCTTCCTCTTTATCAGTGATACAACTTCTTGCCATCAGCAAGTTTTTTTCCCTGACACTTGTTTTCCTTGTTTCTAATATCAACATCACTGTTAAAACTGGTGAGCAAGGCAACTTTGAAGACACTTTCAATTTCTAAGTTTTACTGAAAGATTTGGATCAAAGGAATTCAGAACCGCAGTAGTGGGAGAACAGTTTCATCGAGGGGGGATACCAGCTGCACCTTTCATGAGAGTAGATTGAATTTTCATTTTATCCTCATTGCTTACAGAACATTTAATACTCCTCGAATTCTGAGTCTCAAGAAAAACTCTCATTCCCAGGGAGAAAACATTTCTTTCTGACGTTCTCTGCTCAGAAGTTTAAAAGATGAAGTGCTGATCAACTGCCTCAGCAATTAGGGATCAGCTGTACAGGACAGACGGGAAGCGAGGACTCTGCTTTGACCCATGAAATTAAATGTGGTCTTAGGATTAACACCACCACTAAGGTGTGCATGATAGAGCTCCACACTAGTTTATGCCTTATGGTGTACAGTTAATCTTGCCATGCAGGTGAACTGGTCTGCCTGCTGTATATTGCAGTCCCACGTCTCCTGGACAGCGAGGTTGTTAAAACACCGCTGTGGCCAATTAGTGCACAATTCTGGAGCGTATTCTCTGCATCCTCGGACTCTCAGCTTCCATTATACTAGGATGAGTGATGCATTTAAAATCTTTATTAGCTGTTCCATACGTCTGCTTGTGTTTCAAGGCTTGTTTTGTTTTAATCTGGACCTAAGAAATTTGAAAGCATTTTAGTTCTTCTGACTTTTTCTGTCCATTACACTTGACTAGGCTTCCGACAAATATGTTAAGTCTGTTCCTGATAGAATGATGTGAACATGGAAACAACAGTAGCGTGTAAAGATAACAGGAGATTTATGCTTCCCCCCCCCACCTTTTATGACTTCTTTGATAGTACTAACCACAGTATGTAGTGTGGTTTACTGTACTAAGCATTAAGTTAGAGATTCATAACAGGAGGATATGATTCTAGTGGATACACTGCAGAGATAGATTGCTTTGTTCTGTTGGTGCTGGTGTTATTCATGCATGGTTTGATTTCTTCCTACTTCTATGTAGAACCACAGTAGGCAGTTAACTTCATGCTAAAAGCAAAACTTTGGGGAAGATGATGTTATTTTGGCAATTAAAAAAGTAACATCATCTGAGAGTTGTGATGTGAAATACCTGTTGTTGTTCTAAAATAAAAGTGCTATTGCGAAGACTTCAGGATTTGCTTTTGTAAAGATCTCACAAACTGCTCCAGTGAACTGTAAGAAGTTCCTATTTGGGATCAGATTTCATCCTAATTTCCTCTTGGCTTCAATTGTGAGCAGCTTTGAAAGCAGAAGGTTCTGAAGTTGTGTAAAAGCAACAGTTTTCTTTAGCACAAACTTCACAGTATGATTAATTCCGAAGGGTGGATTTCTGTGATCATGTGACTCCCCTAGCTACAGGTGATTTGTATTATTTTCCAACATAAGTAATAAAACATCTTTTTTCTCTCATTGTCTTTCCCTTTTCAGATCCAGCTGTGGG
Organism: Agapornis roseicollis; assembly: GCA_002631895.1. NCBI lineage: Eukaryota > Metazoa > Chordata > Aves > Psittaciformes > Psittacidae > Agapornis > Agapornis roseicollis. The sequence continues at coordinate 32,483 of NDXB01008020.1, forward strand.
ATACAGCGGGCCAGGAGCGCTTCAGAAAGAGCATGGTGCAGCACTATTACAGGAATGTACATGCTGTTGTGTTTGTGTATGATATGACAAACATTGCCAGTTTTCACAGTCTGCCATCGTGGATAGAAGAATGCAAACAGCACCTTCTTGCCAACGATATACCACGGATTCTCGTTGGGAACAAATGTGACCTGAGAAGTGCTATTCAGGTACCTACGGACTTGGCCCAGAAGTTTGCTGATACTCACAGTATGCCGTTATTTGAAACCTCTGCCAAAAACCCCAATGACAATGACCATGTGGAGGCCATATTTATGACACTGGCTCACAAGCTTAAAAGTCACAAGCCGTTAATGCTTAGTCAACCCCCAGATCGCGATGAAATACATATAAAGCCTGAACCAAAACCTGCTATGACATGCTGGTGTTAAATTGTACAGCTGTCAACTGTCACCTTGTCTGGTTTGCAAATGCTTCAAAATTATGATCTTGGCAAAGTTCTAGGTTTTGGTAGCAATTACAACAAATCTCTTTGGCACTTTAATGTGGGTTTTTTTTTAATTTCCTGGTGTAGATGTGCCCATCTCATGTTTTTGCACTTTGTAATTGTACTTTCAGAGTTACTGAAGTTTCACTATAGATATACGGGAAAGTAAACTTGCAAGTGAAGTTTTGACAAAGCAATTCTACTTGAGCTCTTGCTGCCTGAGATTGTTTTCATCACTTGTGGTAAGGTTATAAATAGTAAGCCAGTTTACTAATACTTTTGGTTGCTACTTGCATTTGAATATTGTAGGAGAAAAGTGTTTTGTGACAGCCAGACAGCTTGATTTTGGGTCAGAGAGGGGGAGGTTTTTGGCATATGGAGGAATATTTGGTGACTGCTAGCAAATTGCTAAGCAAGTACCTTTTGTTTTAAAAATAAACCCCAGGACTGTCAGGTGAAGTTTGGGCTGTCAGTGGAGGAGCAAATTGCTAGCTTTTGGCCTGTCATTCCACTGTAAAGTTTGTCTGTTTCCTCATGCAATGGTAAGAGAATTGACAAACTTGTCCCTACCTCTATAGACTTAAAACTTCCTTTTGTTTTTCATGATTAGCATGTAAAACTAAACTATGCATTCCTTCTTATGGAAAGTACTGTAGCACAGGATTTAGGGTAAACTTGGGAGTATAACTTCTCTGACCTTACTAAAACTTCTGTGAGGATTTATTTCTGAAGATGCTGTATTTGAGTTGAGTCCCAGGGTAAGTAAAAGCACTTAATAAAAGATTGACTGAAGTTGGCAAAAGCATGCTGGTTTTCAAGGATAGGGATCTCAGAGGGTTTTGATGATGATGAATCATCAAAATACCATGAAAACACCATGATACTCAGATACCATGAAAAAGGTTTTTACAACCAATCTGATTGATAACATTTTAGAGATGAAAATGTTTAGGACAGAATGTTAGGAATATGGGGCTTTCTAATGCAAAATAGATCTTGAAATATGGAGAAAGCTTGCCCAATACATTATCTGTTACAGATTTTTGAGCTAAAACCTGTTTGTGTAATGTCATGGCTGAATGCAGGGCATCTGTGGCATTACTATTGCGAGTTGGTAATGTGTTGGGTCAGATGAGGGAAGTTACACCTCTAGAACCACCTTCTTCTGTGTTCTCATAACTGTAGCTGGTTTATATTCGGAAGGTCAGGTTTCATAATAAAAATGGTGCTAGATTGCACATAATTATGTAAGGTGAGATGTAAGCCATAGAATGCAGTCTATGACTTCATTCTTGTGCCATGCCAAACAATGGGTTCTGGCTTAGTTTTTGAAGGAATTAAAATAAAAATGAAGAGCTTTGTGTGCAATGCTGACAGGAAACTAAGTGGAAGGGCCAGTTCAGAAGCTGCCACATTAGAAGCAAATCACTGAAACAAGATAACTAGTACTATTTAAACTATTATAGTTAATAATATGTAATTCTATTGCAAGTTATACTGAAGGAAGAAAAATGCATTGACTTTTTTCTAGATTTAAAGCATTCAGCTTGGTCTCATATGGTAAAAATACAAAGCTGCTATAACCATGACAGCAATTTTGTTTAGGACACATTTGTAAAAGGGAATTTTTGTATTCACTCTGAACCTTATATGACCAGAATTTGGTTTACAGTCCCTTCAGAAACAATCAGCTTTTTAACACTAGTGTCCTTAATGATTTTTTAAGAAAAGAATTAATCTTAAATTCATGTGTGTACTGTTGTAAATAGGTATGGTTTACAGTCCTCTTGGGCAGTTTGTTTTTCACTCATGTCCTTAATCCTTTCTCTCCAAAGGGTCCATTTTACTGTTTGTATGGTATGTCAGCAAACTTTTATTTTTTAATTAAAAATGACAGAATGAAGAATTCCAAAGTCAGTCAGGTTGGGGGCTGAGGTCAGGAAATTATGTAGCTGCAATGTTAAATTTGATATCAAACATCTGCAAATCTGTTCAGCTTTGAGTTATTCACAGCCTGTAAATAAGAGCCCTCATGTCATTGGACTTGTGTGGAAGCGGTGTTTAAATATGTAATTTTGTCTTCAGCACAAAGCATGTTTCAATGGTTCTGCCATAAAGGTAATGTGGTCAGTAATGCAGGGTTCAGTATGCTTCCTGGCTTTCAGTGGTAATGTGCTGCCCACAACATTGATGTCAAAAGTGCTGAATACTTTGTCTATGTATTTTCACTTTACCAGATTGTAAAGTTGGGTCATTTTCTATGTGTTGAGGGGAGGGGAAGACATAATCCCAGAAACCTAATAAACTGACTTTGCCACAAACGGTTGTCACTTGTTCTCAGTAATTATCCTAGGAATGATGATACCATTTCTTACGGTAAAATCCATTAAAATACTGTAAGGGAGGAAGAAGAGTTTCTAGTTTCTGTTTGTGTGGGTGACAGTTGTGCAAAAGCCTGCCATAATACTTGGGACTACTGTCAGTGCTTTCGTGTCATGGCTCTGAGCTGTTTTGAAGCATCTGAAGCACTTACCTGATAATTCAGAGGCATGCTTGGGTTTTATTTTCGCTCCCAGAAAGATGGGAAGTGATAACAACAGTTCTAGAACTAGGAATTACTGACTGTTGGAGGTATGTAAAGACCCTAAAGGAGTTTTTTTCATTACTCTTCTCTTAGTCTCACCTCATGTTCAGAAATAAGAGCTCTTAATTTCACATATGGGTTATCTCAAAAGTCTTGCTGGTTTCCATCCGTGTACACATGCACATATGGAGCAAGGCTTCAGTTCCAGTTAAGCTGGCTTTTTGGTAAATGTCATAGCCCTAAACGTTGTAGAGATGGCTTGCCTCTTTAAAAGAGAGAGTAACCAGAAGGAGTCTCAGTAGACTAGCGACAGTGCAATGAAGTTATGAGCCCTTGTGCTAGGCTTGACACTAGGCTGTTTCACCAGACTGCTTAGGAAGGAAGCAGTATGCAGCTTGGGAAGGCAAGAGGTGAACATACAGACTCCATATGTGTCCTAGTATTCATGCAAATACTTGCTGCACATTAGGGTTTTCTTGGGTTTGGGGGGGGGGGTGTGTTTATCTCTCATGTCTTCCTCATGATGCTATAGTTAAGCAGCATCAAAATGCATGGGTTTTTTTTGTGTATACTGTGATCTGAAAGCAAAAATTGCTGATCCAGTATGGTCTAACATATACAGCTAGTAAAGAATGTGGAAGATGAAATTGTGCCACCATTTATAAAGCAGTAATTTTAAAAGACAGATTTCTGGGTGTAGTGAAAATAGATAAGGCCCCCTGGTAAAAGTTGTATCTTTCACCTTATTTTGTCTCTAAAATATGGCTTAATGATCTAAAAGTCAGTTGAACTCTGACTTTGATGGAAGGGAATAAAGTTAGGAGTTCATATAAGGAGGTTAGAGGCAGCCCTGCCTTCTCCACCTCCTCCTCTCTGACTTTCATCACCTTCACCTGTGACTCACGGGGGCTTTCCCACCCCCAAGCAGCAAAACTGAACAGCAGAAACCATCACAACTGNGCCTTCTCCATCCTCCTCTCTGACTTTCATCACCTTCACCTGTGACTCACGGGGGCTTTCCCACCCCCAAGCAGCAAAACTGAACAGCAGAAACCATCACAACTGTTTTCCTTCAAGCACTGCAGTTCTGCATCATGACAGAACTGATGAGTGTAATGCTCACTCCTAGACCAACAATTGCTGGGTTTGTGCCTGTCTCCTGTAACATTTGATGATGTGCTGGGAGGGCAGCTCCTCTCCTTTACAACTGGTTATAGACTCTTGCTACCCGAGTCATCCTGTTTGACACACAGTTGTCATCTTTAAATTGTGACCTTGCACTATCATTTTTCCTGACTGAACATCTGCCAACTTGCTGCTTTTATACATACACTGGAAATCATATTCCTTGTCCCCTCTCACTTCCACCTGAATATATATATATATAGTCCTAATAGTCTTTTCTTTTTCTCTCCAGAGTCCTATTTTCACAGAACTACCTTGATTCCCAGATAAAAAGTAGGGCCACATATCATTTTGAAGTAGTAGTAATGTTACTTCTACAATGGCAGCCTAGTTTTCTATGCAAATCAACACAAAACCTACTTGCAACCTTTGAAGTTGTAGATAACGTGAGAAATGGCCATTATTCTAGGACTCACAAAAAAACACTGTTTTGAGTTTGAGGGTCGGGGTTTTTTTCTCATCTCTTGGCACCGGATGCCTGAAGGAGACTTCTCATTCATGTGGATGAATGGCAGCATCAGTGAGGGCTATGAAGAGACATTGAGAGGGAAAGAATTGCTGCTGGTTCTCAGTGACGTCCTGGGGCTCGCTGGGCTCTGCACAGCCTCCCAGCTGCAAAACCAGTGTCGCAGAGGCTGACACCTATTGAAGCACTTGCTGAAGGCAGCTCCTTGTAGTTCAGGAAGATATTGCCAGAGCTCAAAGAAAGGCACGTAAAAGCTGCAAGCTATCCAGGGACACCCACTGAGTGCATAATCCTGCTCTGTGTTTTACCAGCCTTTGCTGAATCACCACCAGTTAACATGAATCTTCAATGGTAGAATACTTAGGTAATCATTTAAAATTAATGAAAAGCAGATTTCCCAGCAATACTAATGATCATTTCAGAAACTCATAATCTTTGTCCTGTCCTGCTCTTCTCACCCCTAAAAAGCAACCCAGAATGAATGTAATATGACCAAAGCCTGTGGACAGAGGTACAGTGGTGATCACTGACCAGAAATATGGCTTGTCGTTGCAACTAAGAGTGAGAATGTTAAATAGATAGAGTCTCAGGGTAAGCAGGCTGATTAGTACAGACACTGTTTGACTTTATCTTAGTACCAGCAGAAGTGGTCCAGGTTTGAGCTGCGCTCCTCAGTGGAAAAGGCTGTTCTGTGCCTCTAGCTACATCAGTGATAGCTGCTTCACCTGCCCTCAGCTCAGAAAGCAACCAAGCAGACCAGTATCAACCATTCAAAAAGCAGTAGCCTGCTCTCTCTTCCCCAAAATTAACTATTATAAGATTGGCTTTGAAATAAATGGTCCATCTTAAAAAAGTTGAGGAGTTCTGTCTGCTTGCATCTTATTTTGAAACCTGTAGGGTGCACTTGGATCTCACAGTTTGGGTTTCTGTTAAGAGATGGAGTTTGAAAACATGATGTTGCTGTTGTTGTTTCAAAATGTATAAGCTAAAACCCCACCAGAATCTTCAAGTAGTTAACTTGCTCCTGGAGAATCAAGGAAAATCAACTATATCCGACAACACTGAAGAGCTCAAGGGGCTTCTCTTATCTGCCCATCATAATCCATCTTTCTGTACAGTCAATTCATATCAGGTCCTGGTTTAAAACAAAGAACTCTATAGCACTGCAGCAGCCCTGCGCTCAAACTCTCTGAGTGTAAAAGTAGTACATTGGATAGTCAGATCTTGGTCTGGGAGTGTTTTTCTTTCTACTAATACTAATATTTTTCAGTAGGAGGTATACAGAATGTCAAATAAAAGGATAAGCATTGTCTTTCTTGTTTTTCTAACAGCTTGCAAGTTCCTTTTTAAACAGACTTTGTGTTTCAGATGCTGCCAGACCCCTGAAAAACAGAAGTGTAGCATAGATACAGCCATAAACACACAAAATCACAATAACATGGAGCCCAGAGAGCCGGTGTGATTCCAGCCTGTGTTTTTCATACATACGTGTACGCACAGACTCACATGCCACACACAGAGGTATTCAATAAAAAGCAGGAGACACCCAGTGTGAATGTAAGCATATGAAAAGTGAGTCATAAGACCATGAGCTTAGCTCAGTACTTCCTTTTGTTTGGGCTGTTTTACTTCTGACTGTGTGCATTGCCTCTTTTAAAAGGTCACAGGCAGAAAAAGAAGGCTCTGTTGTGAGGCAATGTGCTAAACTCCCTCTCACTGAACATGTTTAGTTATTTGCTTTTAAAAACATCACGCTGTTCACGTGCTGTTCGGACTGGTTTTGTCTCCCTGAGTCTCTTGGAGTGTAGACCCCTGGAGGTAGATGGGCTTTCCTTCAGCTCCCTTATTTCTCCAAGTCCCTGTGTAGCAGCAGGCAAACATTGGGATGCTGGTAATGTGCAGGCTGCTGAATGTGTTTTAAACCCTCATCTTCAGCCTTCATTGAGGGGAAAAAAGTCAGCCAATGCTTAGTACTACCAAATGAACCTGTCAGGGCTTAAGTTCAAATGAAGTTATGTTGTGTTTTATGCACCAGAGTTAAACTGGAAGTCCTAGCCTCGGGATGGTGGTACTGCTAGGATTTTCTGAAGGGTTAAAGAAAACCCTATACCTGTCTGTGGAGCAGAATTTCTGCTAGCATGTGACTAAATGGGTGGGTGACTTCAAATAGTTGGTGGTAGAATAGGGGAATATGTATTATATGCTGTCGACACACTTAGACTTGTTCCTAAACATTTAGGGCTGTTTCTTAGGGGGCTTTAGGCCAGTAAAGCCTGGCTGGCCATGCTTTCCAGCCACTGTCCACCCAGAGGACACCCATCAGCCCTGTGTCAACTGCCCGTGCCTCTCTTGGCAGAGCTGAGGGCAGGCAGGCTCGGCCCTAGGGCCATTGAAGAAAGGTGGAGGTACAGGTTGATGTTCTTGGTTGCTCTTGTGTAAAAGCCTAGTCACCTCCACACCCCTCACACTCCCCTGTGAGGTGTTGAGGTGCTGCTGCTGTTCTTGTCCTTTGTGGTACTCCAGCCCCAACTGCTTTGCTTAGTCCAGGAAGGGCACACAATGAGAAGACTAATCTGACCCTAAAATACATGCAACAGCTTTTCCATTGACTTCATATTTTTACCCACACATAAATCAGAGGCAATGTAGGGTTCCTGGCTTCAGCAACTAAAGATTCAGCTGCAGATTCAAAAAGCATTTGCTAATCAGAGGGGGTTTTCAAGTTCCTGAATGTGATTATTCATCCTCATCACTACCATGAAGTACTAACTTCAATACCAAGCTAATATCTGAGTCACTGTGATGCTGCTGTTAAAAAGCACAATGTTGGCAGCCCTTGTGATTGGTTTCTATGGCTTGCCATAGTTGTGCTTTTCTCAAACCGCATCTGAAGTGAAATAGTTAATTTCAAAAGTTTCAGCTTTCATGAAATAGGTATATTTCATTTCTATGCGTGGTGATAGGTGATACATAAATATATATAACATACCTGTTATATGTATATGTAAATTATGAGAAGAAAATATGTATATGCATATATATGTATTTATATTTGGGGCATCATAAGTGTGCATACTTTGGCATTGTAATGCAACACATTGCCAGGGGTAGGGGGTTTATGCACAATTACAGCTTCTCGGTACAGCAGTGACACAGTCCAGTGCTAGCATCTGCTTTAAAGCACCAGCTCTTTTGCTTTATGGGTGAAGGGCTGTTTGATGGAGCAGACTTGCATCTACCAGGATTGCTAGGCTGCCTGTAGAAAGCAAAACAAGGCAAAGAAGTGAGTAATATAAGAGATGGGTACTGCAAAGAGGAACACCAGCCATAATCCTAAATCAGTCTTGTGGTTATTGGGTGAGGAGCAAGGGCTTAACAATAGTTGCATGTACTGTTTCAGTATAAACACTATATATACAGCAACTGATAATGATGTAAAAGTGTGATAACTGTACTTCTGTAGTGCACCGAAGTCAGAAAATGAAATATACACCAAAGTAATCTGTTTTAATTAAGACGACATATAAATGTCAATTAAAGAGAATGCACATGTTTCTGGAACTAAAAAAAGAAGGCATTACTGCTCCATTGCAACAGCTCAGAAGGCGCAAGTGAAACTACGTGGGTTTATAGTGTGCTTCAGTTAGACTGACCTGCAGAGGTGCAGGACACAGCAGTGGCTATCTGTACAGAAAAGCTGCCGGGAAAAGCTCTTTGCTTTGATGGACTTTCCCCCCCTCAAATTCGAGTTAAATCAAAGCCTGTTTCCCCATGCTTGCTTACACACTGTTAGTGCTGGAGAATCATGGAATCATATCTGAAGTTGGAAAGAACCCTATGGATCAAGAAATCAAGCAGACTGACTCAAAAAATGCATGCCATGCTCTGGTTGTATTAGGTGGGGTTTCTGCTGCCTGTAAAGGAAAAGAAAACCTTCCTCCTTTCAGTGGCAGACAAGTACCACTTTCTGTTTCCAGAACGTAGCTGTATTTTGATTGATTACTCCTACACCCATCCTTTCCCAGTTCCTTTAAGTCTCTCTTTTGTAGGCTGCTTTCTCCTAGCAGCTAGCAGTGCATTTCTGTGTACCACAGGTTGCTGGATGAAAAGGAAGCAGCCGGCCATGGAAGCTGACACAGGAAACTGCTGCACTAGAGCGACTGAGACCAAGCAAAGACTGGGGAGAAACTCTTGCTTTATCAAGCCAGATAATTCTCCTGCTATGAACCTTTGTGTAGGAAATGGCTCTCTGTATTTTTTTAATGAGCAAGACCTGGAGTCATTCCCCACACAGAATGTCTCAGGCCAGTTCATTTACCTATCGTGAAGTCTAACTTACAGATTTAAGTACACTGGAAGAGGCAGGGCTTCAGATCATGCAGAACTGGCTTCTCACCGCCTTTTGCTAGCAAAGGGGACACATATTTGTGCCGAACAAGGCCGACTGCTTTCTACCACCCTGACCCTGAGCACCAGCTCAGCAGCATAGGGGAGGAACTGTGCCAACCATGTATACCTCGAGCTTGCAAAGTGCCTTAAGGGTGAGGGGCAGTGAAGTTAAACCCACATGCCGGTAGCAAAGTGTGCAGCGCACACCACATGAGGCTGAAACCATTCATATTACTCAACATGGATGAAAAGCAAAATGTTCCTGTCACAGAGTGCTATGTCAGTGTTGGATTGCAAGACTGGAAGTGAAGTTACAAAGAACCCCAATCCTGAACAAGCTAGTTGTCAAAAACATACCCAAAAGGGTTCTTTGACCATCACCATGAAGAAGAGCCCTCCTCTTCCCCACCTCCCCAGTACCTTCTAGGGGGAAATGGCCAGCAAATACTTTGTTCTTAGTTAAACATTAACTCATGGAACCAGCTTCCCTGATTAACCTTCTGATTACACCCTGTGACTAACACTGGCCATTGCTGATGGAGAGGCTGCCAGCCTTTGCTTTTATAGCCCAGGGGTTCTGTGTGCCTTGTTCCGCACGTCAGGGAATAGAGTGACATTTGGCTAAAGTGACTCAAGACAGAAAAAACCCAACCATTTTTGGATGTAAGTGCCTTGTCTTGACAATACAAATAATGCTAGCACAAGGTGAGCACAAAGCACTTGGTGTCCTTGTAATTCTGCTGTGCAGGATCACATAACCGAGGTCCATAACCCACGTCAGAAGCGAGGTGTCTGCAGGCTGCTCCAGTTAGATCTGCCATTTCTAATACACCAAATGAATGTTTGGCCTTGGAGAGATCTGAGACGTGTTTGCATCCATCATTCCTCTTCAAAATGCCAAGATACTTCCATTTCTTAGCAGCAAAGCATGAGGTGCCTGTAACTAAGGTGCAGCAGCCACGTGAGCAGGGTGATACAGTGCAGAAGCAGCCCTGGGCTCAGGTGGGACTTGGAATTTCTATTTCCTTGCCCCCAGGCTGCCCTGCTTTACTCTTGCAGGTGCTGTGCTGAGGTGTACCTACTGCGACACCCACCTCGGGACCCAGGCTGCCACCCTGCAGCAGCCACAGGCCTTTGCTCACCCCAAAGGGGAAGTCTTGCAGCGCTGGGAAGGAATGGGGAAGTTGGCTCTGTTCCTGGGATCTTGCCAATGAGGAAAAGTCTCTGGGGAACAAGTAACGAGGCCATTTCTACTGGAGGCATTACAGATGTGTGTTTGCACAGAACATAGAACTCCGCCTGACACAAACCATGGAATGCCCCGGGAGATGCGGGAGGCTCTGGGAAGGCACCATAACTTGCATGTGGAACAGGCTGGTAGCTATAGCTCTGGAAGCTGCAATCAGGAATATATTTTCCGCAATGCTAACCAATTAGAGGGGGTGGCATCAGACGGGTGTTCGGTTTCCACCAGTTTCCACAGTGCAGCTGTTTCTTTCCTAGCACTCCCCCTCTTGTAGAAAGAGCTGTCGGAATTGTGGCTGTGAGTGATCTTAGGTGCTGGTATTGCGATAGCGATGCTGCAGTTGCACCACTGAAAGGGCTGTAAAAAGCAATACAGTCATCAAGGGCTTTATAGCTGCTGCCGAGTCAATTACATGCGTTTTTATTTAGAAGTAGCATGGAGCACACTTCTCTTTTACCCGCTCATACTTCACTGTCTGCTGTTAAGGTTGTTTCACTGCCAAAGGAGACCCTGCCACACTGGCAGAGGTCTGTTTAACACTATTGCAACAGGCTGGAGAAGAGAAGGCTCAGGAAAGACCTTAGAGCAGTATTCAGTGCCTAAAGGGGCCAACAAGAAAGCTGGAGAGAGGCTGTTTACCAGGACGTGCAGTGACAAGACAAGGTGGCATGGCTTTAAACTGACAGAGGGGAGATTTAGATTCAATATTAGGAAGATGCTCTTCCCTGTGAAGATGCTGAGGCGCTGGCACAGGCTGCCCAGAGAAGCTGTGGCTGCCCCATCCCTGGCAGTGTCCAAGGCCAGGCTAGATGGGGCTTGAAGCAACCTGGTCTAGTGGAAGGTGTCCCTGCCCATGGCAGGGGTTGGTACTGGGTCCCAAACCAGTCTGGGATTCTAAGGCCAGGTTGGACAGAGCCCTGGATGACATAGTTTAGTGTGAGGTGTCCCTGTGCATGACAGGGGGGTTGGAACTGAATGATCTTAAGGTCCTTTCCAACCCAAACTCTTCTATGATTCTATGATTCTGTGATACTGTTATTAAAATGCCATCGATCGGATGCTTTCCAAGCTGCCCAGAGGGGAATGATCTCGGTACCTGTCTCAGAGCTGTTCCAGAAGGCCTGGACATGGGTCAGCTGTGGTTACATCAGCCCCACAGGACAGCTGTGGGTTTCTTACCCTCAGCTCAGGAGTTACCCTTCTGAACTGAACAGAAACAATGCTGCATTCAGCTAAGGACTAGTGATATATTCTCTCTGTGCCTGCAATAAAAGCCAATAGCTCTGTTCAACCAGCAGTTGAGCACTGTTGAATTATACCCAGTATCTATCACATCATCTCATACTGTAAAGACTAGTTACAGAATAGTATTTCTGGATGGGACCATGACTTCCACCCAAAAACAATGCAGTGGCTGAGCAGTGCATTTTAGCAACAAACTACTTCTAGCAAGTTTCTTCTCTCAGAGGCAAACTCTGTTTTAGACTAGAAGAGAATGAAACTCCCACTGCTTCTAGTGATGAGGAATCACAATAACCTCTTGGGGAGTCTTACTTTATTTTATGTACAAGAACAGCAGTTTATGTTAATCAAGGAGAAAAACCCCAACATTTCATGCTTGGAGTGATGCCAGGATTATGTCAAGATGTGGAGTCAAGCTCGGTGCTTCAGTGCTTGCTGACGGGTACTATACACACAGAATAAAGACACAGCTTCACTTTGTGAATGACAGTGGTTGAATTACTTCAATATAGTAATAACTTTAATATAGTTATGCAGGCACTGATACCTTCAAGTGGACATTCTTACTGACACCAACTGTATTAGTGCCCTCTTCTCTTGGAAGCAGCAAAGGCACCTTATATACTGCAATAAGATAAATCTTCTCTGAGAACATTCCTGGGGTTACATGCTTCATGGTGGGCATGATTTATCCTACTACTCATAGCACTTTCTCAAGTCAGGAACTTTATAAGCTCTGTTTGCATGTACGTGCTGCACTAATCTACATCATGAGATAAGTAATCTACCACTTCATGCTCAAGGCCTCAGGGCAAGGTTATCACTCAGCAGACACCTCTAAGCCTACCTGAAAGTGAATCATAAAGTACATATGGAAATTCTATGCCCCTCAGGAGGTAATGGAAGCTGGCTGGAAGCTGCCATTCCTTGGTCTGGAAGACCAAGAAGTCCCCTAGAGAACCTCCAGGAGAGGACCTTGCATCTGTAATTTCAGTAGCATATGATCCAAAATAAACAGTTTGAGAAACTTCCCTTCTGCTAAGTTGAAGTAGAAAAAACTGAGCTGAATTCAGAGCATCCAAGTTACTCTGTAAGAAGAGCTATTGCAACTCTAGTTCCTACCACATTCTAGCATTACACTTCAGCACTAAACCTAATTGTACTGACACATGTGCAACCCACAGAATCCTCATTTTGATGGCAGTACCTGAATGGTATTGGCAAGGCTTTGTATCATAAACTTCACCTGCCCACACACCTGCCAAGAAGAAAAGGAAAAGCACTCCAAAGCTCAGTAATGAAGTGGGTCCTTCATTATTCTTCATACACTACCATATCATTGAGATAATTCAATGGGTAAGAGGAAGAAACTGCAATAGCAGTAGGAGGGGAGAAATAATCCACAACCAGTTTCTTTTAAAACTTAGTTGTATTTAATATTTGAATGCCTGGGGCTAGCACTGCTAGACAAACTGCAGAATGAATTCTAGTGGAATAAAACATGATTTAAGTACAAAAGGTGGAGGAATAGGCGTGCTTTCCAGGGGCAATGAGGTATTTTAACTACACAGAGTATGAATGTCCAAAACCATCTGCAGATCTTCCCATTTGCGCTAGGTCTTTGCTGAACACTGGGCATTCAATAGCTGTCTTTCTGTGTGTTTTTCAAAAGGCCAAGGAAAAGTGCATAACCATCTTTAACGACGAAGAACTCCTTGCATCCCTTTTGCCACACTCAGACTGATAGCTTTAAAATGTTCAGCCACTCTTTCAAGCCATTCTGATATATGGTGGAGGTTTGGATGCATCTTCCTCTGCATCTAAGTCCTGGGCTGGAAACTGATCTGGGAAGTTAAAACTTCTGCCCCCAGGGCCTGTGTGGGGAAGGAAAAAGGAAACTATTATTAGACCTGCGGTAGACACTTGCACAAAATCCTGAGCTCCTTTTGGCTCAGAGGATTTTGGTTATCGGGATTTTGGCTTGTGATGTAAAGCTTACTCAGGATGTTCCTTCAGCATCCCTGGTGAGTAAATACATGGAGGGAGCTACTCACTTTGTGCAGCGCACACCATTTCCACAGTCTGACTTTGGTCCTCACTAGGTTGCAGCCATTCCTATGAAAGAAACAACGCCATCAAACCCTTCATCTGCAAGTTTGTTCAAGAGACATGCCTGAACTCATTTTAAAAGCCTGTCTTTTAAAAGTCCACCTCTCCTAACAAGTTTTAGTTTTAAAGTTTAAAGCGGCTTCATATTACACGCTTGGTATCTTGAGTCGAGAGCAGCTGCCTTGTAACCTCTACCCATTAATTCCTTACCAAATGAGCTGGTTGGATGTACATGTTTAATACAGCATCAGAATTACCCTAGCAGAGAAGTAGCCGGTATGTACTGAGCTCACCTAGCAGAGATACGTGGTATGTGCCCCATCACTTGAGGTGAAGTCCTCATAAATCAGCAATAAAATGTGGTGTGTTGTCTCCCCTACACTTCACACACAGTACAGGTGATATTTTTCTTACTGAATTTGTAGTTCGAGGATTAAGGCATCTCTGTATATAAGTACCAGCAACTCTCTGAAATGCTGTACCAGAGCAAGCGTTGGTTTAAGAGTGAGAGAAAAGGAGCACTCTTTGAGGAGAGCAGGAATTCACAGGAAATGGCACCACAGTAGCTTTCAGCTCTACTGGTCTGGAAAATGGAGCTAACTTACACAAGAATGTAAATAAGAGGGAGGTAGTAGAAAGAAAAGTACAGAAAGTACAAAACCCTTCTAACACCCACTTTATTACTTAGCAGTAGCCCTGGATAACCAAGGCAGAGCTGAGGCTAGGTTTATAGAAGCAAAACACATCTCCCCGGTTTCTTTCCCTCCCACCCACAGTCAGTACCAGTAAATGGGTGCCCTGGACTCCACACTCACCATCCCAGTTACGCTGTCATAGCACGAGCAGCGTGGAAGACTCCGGCATCCCAAATAAGCCATCACCAGCACAACGAAACCACTGCAGACAGAAGCAGCTAGCATGGCTACATTAGCGCCTTTGACGACTTTATTCAGCATGAACTTCTGCAAGCAAAAATGGAAAATGTTAAAGCCATACTCAAGAAGTGAAGCTCTCCACCAAAAAAAGCATTCTAATGACTGCAAGAATGCTGCAATTGCGTTATAGGAGACTGATTCAGAGCCAGTGTTATTTAAGGCTTCTCTTCCTGTGCTCTGAAGAACATGCCAAGTGTGAACCTCAAATAGTAAAAGAGCAAGCAGTAAAATAAGGTTTTGGATTAAATGTAAGACACCATGCAAGAGCATCAGGTTTGGAAATAGCTTTAACAACAAGTAGAAACCCAAGGAATGGTTGTTCCTCTTCACACTGAGAAATGTCTTCTTGCTATACTGCACCTTAGCAGACTGACACTTTGATTTGTCCTGCAATAAATTAATGAACAGCTTTATCTACCTGCAATGTCTTCAACCCACAGAGAGCTATCACTTGTACCAGGTCTGAGGTACGAAAAGTCTAACTCATTCCTTCTTTTCAGCTTCACAGTGGAGGATACACTTGAAATAATACCCACTTTTAACCAGCTGACCTGTAACTGCTGTAACTTTATCACAGGCATCCAGGCGAGCTGCGCATTAGTTCACGCAGCCACTGACACAAGCCGTGCTGCAGCAGCAGTGAACGGCAGGAGCTAGATGGAATATATCCACCTAGCCTGCACAGGCTTTGTGGGTTTCAGTACCTAACTCCATACTTAACTGCAGACTTACCCCGATCATTTTTAAACAAGGGCCCTGCTGCAGGCACCTCTTCAAACTGATTTAGGCACCCAGGAAGTCTGGTTCTGTTTCCAAGTCGTGCCTAGCAATGTTTGCAGGTTAAGACACTCGTGTTCTCCTGTAATAAGCTTGGTATCAGTACTTACAGTATGGATAACAGAGACTGGGGCAGAACTCAGCTCCTCCTCTTCCGCATAGTTCAGTGTGAGTGAGCAATAAACTATTATGATGAGGATGGCAACGTAAGAGGTTATGGAAGAAACTATCAGCACATTCACCTAGACGGGGAAATTAAAGGAGAAAAAGAAGGGAAGCAGGAATTAAAACTATGCTCTGACCGGTCCACACAAGTAATATAAACCAAATGTTCTGACAAGCATTGTGAGTACTGGTCTTTGACCTCCTGTGAACACTGAGAAGTTCTCAGTAGCAACAGCCACTTGGAAGCCAAACACAGCGCAGTAAAGGCTTCCATGATACTCAATTTCCGAGCTACAATCGAGTCACAAATCTTAACCATAGGAGCTAGCTGGACCCAAAGACTTTCTTCTTAGAGACCTCTTACTGGTAGGCAATATACCCCCTTGGAATTTACACGGTGGGAGAGACATGCTTAGGAAATGCAACCCAACTAACTTGTTTCCTATCTTAGTGTACGTAATTCTTAGTAACAGGAAGAAAGATCAAAAAAATGCATTCAAACCCAAGTGCTTTTACAGATTTTTGCTTGTTGTTAGAGCCAGCACTTCTCTGCTGCAGCAGAAAGCAAGGCAACACTTCATCCTCCTTCTGCTTAGGAATGTAGCAGCTCTTACGGAGCTAACTCAAGGAAATAATAAGCTCTCACTCCTGCAGAAGGACCAGAGAGCTCATTCCCTACCAAAACTGTTTGTATTGCCCTGGCAGCTGGCCCCTGCCCCATACACACACCACCACCTCCACCTCATCTTACAAGAACTGGGTTCTTCCGCTGAGAAGAAAACAAAGCCAGGAGGCCTGGGACTCCCATCACCTGCAGAGCACAAAAGGAGTTGGTAACTGGGAGGCAAGGACTGGATTCGGAAGATAAACTATGACAAAGCAGAAGAAAAACCCTTGTTTTCCAGGTGTGGGTCACAGCAACTGTGAGGTCAGAAATGTAAAGAGAAATGCTGGTTTCTTCTGTTTTCCTCTGCAGCATCTCCTGGGAGCAGGACACTGGGTGAAATGCATCTTGGCCACTTGCTACCTCCTTGCATTATAGCTCTAGCCACATAATAAAACTGATTAAATAAGTCTGATAGGAGTGCTAAAGGTGCACACTGCTTTCCCAAGTCCTTATACATCTTGTAGACGGAAGAAAGGTATTACTGAAAGGAGATGGGCAGCCTGTGGATGGAAGAGCTTTGGTACAGCTCCCTGGTGGCATGGCTCAATAGCGTAGCACCAGGGTACTGAGTGCTGGGAGTGAGAATGCCCGCTGCCCACTACTCGTTGTGGTGCAGAGAATTAGCGGCACTGCGCTGTGGACACAGCTTGTCACTCAGATGTTCATCTACGTGATGTGAGGATGAAGCAGTCTCCTCCTCATCTGCAGTGGCTTCTCTGTGGTCTCATGTTTCTGCAAAAATCCCTATCAATTGCCACTATGCTCCATTTTCTACACTATCCAGTAGAAATGTGTGTTATTACATGGTTTATTTTATTAGCTCCTTCAGAGGAAAGGTTGTTTGCACCCTCCTGCCTATACAATGATATGGAAACTTTTATTATCTGAGTACAAAGCAGGAAATCAGGGAAGGGGAGGCAGGAAGTCCTAGGCTCTCTCCCACCCCCAAGGCAAGTACCTGTAGGTAGCAGCAGAGGGAAGAAAACCAACACAAAACAAAGCATGGAAAATAAAGTGCTACTTTACCATCCCAGCCCAAACTGGAGCTCTGCTTATGCTCAGCTGAGACTCAGTGCTGAAAACCCCATCTATGAGCCCGCTGACGACGCACACTGTGCTGAAGGCTATCTGGAACAGCCCAAGCACGACCATGCTCCTCTGGTTAAAGATGAAGTACCGGTAGCGATCCATGCCGCTTTGATTCACATGTAAACCTCCACACGTGGAGACTGGAAAGCTGCGCCGTGGCCCTCCAGCAAAGCCGAGACGAGCTTGTCCTAGGCAGGAGAAAGAAGGGAGAGGAGCATCAGCAGCCGGGGAGCCCCGGGACGTGTGCCAGGCAGAGCAGTCATTCACCGCGGTACAGAGGTCACCTCCTGATGGGGAGAGGTCCTCGCCTCGAGAAACCCCTCCCGCTGCCCTGGGCAGGTGCCCGCGACACCACCGCTGATGCCGTTGGATGGAGATGTGCCATCCCCACTTCAGCCCCGGCCCACCGCTAACCTCCTTCCCTCGGGGCTCCTCTCCCTCCCGAAGACAAGCTCCGTCCCTGGCTGGGAGCCGCTGATCCCTCGGCAGGGAGCCGGTGCCGCCGGCACCCGGGACCCGACCTCCTGGTGGCCGCTGCCGGTCACCGACGCCTTCCGGGGGCAGCTACCGCCGGGGGGGGGGGCACCGACGAGACCGGCCGGGCCCAGGGAGCGCCGCGCACACCCCGCCCGCGGCACAGCCTCCGCCGCCGGGTCCTCACCTGCGGCGGCTCCGCCTCCGGGGAGCGGAACCCAGGAGGCTCCGGGACCCGGCCCGCAGGAGCTCCCGCCGGCCCTGCCCAGCCCAGCCCAGCCCAGCCCCGGCACGGGCTGGCCCCGCTGCCGCTCAGACCCTGCCCCTTCTCCATGCAGGACGTTCTCCCCTTCTGCTCCAGCCTTCCATTCCGCTGCACACGGCAGGCGCGCAGGATACTTACAGCTGGGGAAACCCTCTGTCTGTACCGCTAATGACCTGTGGGGTTACCGGGACAGGCAAGGGATCCCCGGCACAGCAACCCACCTAAGCGCCTCCAGCCAACTCCAGCGCTAACAAGCGCTGCGCTAAACCAAGCCAAGCCTCCAGCCGCTTTAGGAGATCAATTCATAGGTTAGCTATTGTTCCTGTAAATAAACCCACAGCCTCGCCGTGGTGCGAGCGAAGGATTGCACCACCAGTCTACGAGTGGAACACAGCCAGGCAGGGTGAAGCCAGCACACTGGGTCAGCTTCCATACAGCAAACCCTCATCCTTTCAGCTTGAAGGCTCAATGGGCAATGCCAAGGCCGAACGAGTCCCTCTTCCACGCTTGGAAAGAGCAGACATAGTCTCCGTGCACTTACACCCAGCACATTGGCACAAAGGGCCAAGTTACCACAGCAGTTGCAGAGATCACAAAGGAGGGCAGGGCAGACACAAGAACACGGTCCCTTGTTCCGCCACCCACCCAGCAGGATGTGTATTGCAAGTTAGGAGACAAAGCTACAGGTTACCTGCCTGGAAGGTGCTGCTGGTTGCTGCCATGCCTTCCTACTGCCTCAGGCAGCAACAGCAAGAGATAAATACACCACTGCACTGTCTCCTGCTTTAAAATACCAGTGTTAAAGACACTTTGGCATTCACAGGCAGGATGTTCTTTCATACCACAACACAACTGAAGCCCACGTTCTGTGCACCCAGTAGAGAGAAGTGAATAACAGGAGCAGCAGAGGTGTCCGGAACCCCCAAAGGCAGTAGTGCAGGAGTGTTCTGCTGCTCAATCACTAGCAATACAACCTGGGCTAGAAGCGTGTTAACTGCACCAAATCCTGCTCCTGTGCATCCGCAGTTGTCACACAGCAGCCACACAAGGAAGAGGGAGAGATCAGAGGACTCCCAAAACCACGAGACACAAGAAGGAGAGCCGGTGATTCTGTTGAATATTTTAATATCTGCATTGCCTTCATAGCGCAATTAAAGCAATCTTTAAAATTCACTTATTACAAATGTTTGTCAAGTCTGTTTTTCCCCAGAAACAGTTTTCTTACTTCCTTGCACATACACCCAAACACACTATAAAAACCTCATTCATAACATCAAAGGAAGGGCAATCATCATTCATGTAAACATCTTTCTTAGAGTTATCCATTTTTGAAAAGTCATGAATAAACCTCCAGATGTTCAGTAAGGCTCATAGTTCGAGTACAAATGTCAGAAAACACCTATCAAGTACTGTATACAAGTTAAATACTCCGGGGTTAACTGTTAACACACATGTAAGCTCACCCCAAGATTATTCTTTAGCACTTAGTTCTTCAGAACAGAGACACCCAGTAATTATGGGCTGAAGAGTATTAAAATAGCAGAAGGCCCAGCAGAAACTGTTAAGTAATACACAGGTTTAGTCTGGATCTTAGCTCAAGAGTTAAATTCAGTACAGTTACAGTAGGAAAAGTTTTCTAGGAGGAAATCTGCAGAAAGGAGGAACGGGTCTGTTCATGTAATATCACAAAGGGGACAAGCTGAGAGGTATGTCCTGAAGATGCGACTGGCCTTGCTATTGCAGTTATTTATGATAGCCATGTGTAATGCTGCATAAATACTTTCCCAAATAGCAGAAACGACCATTTGTAATTGTAAAGATCATTTGTTGCATCTCCCCTTTAAAAACAAGTATCTACTCCTTGGTAATCAATTACACTTGCATCTTACAAAAAGACATCCTTTCAAACTTGGCTTAGATCTTATTGGAACCTTTTTCTTTTAAATATGCATTCTACCATGAAAATATTTCATACAAACATCATTTTACATACAAATATGTTAAAACTTGTGAAGAGGGTCTTCCCACACTCGTGATTTTATGGCTTGAACATTTAATTGCTTACAAGATATTTGTGTGTGTGTGTGTATATATATATATATATATTTCTCCTGGGGAACCCCCAAATAGGTACAGTAAAACTGGTAGAGAAAGAGGGCAGGAGCTTCAATTGCCTGAAGACAGAAGAGGGTCAAGAGGAGGGTCCATTCAACAGACAGTGACCTTGGTGTTCAAACCCTTTGATCTGGGGCAAGTAAACATGCACTCAATCTTGCACCTTTTTTATATTTAAAAACAAAAAAATCCCTTATAAGACTGCTTATAAATGCTTTGTCCAAAAATATAGTTCTCATGTTTCCAGTTCCTCTCAGCATATGACAGCAATGTGTGAGTGAGGAAGAGGTGTCTAATGCAGCACCCCAGCATATAAGGAGACACTTCAGCGACGTTGTTTTCAAAGCAACTGGGTTGTAACCCGGTTGCTTGGAGGTGGGTTCCTCAGGCACCCAGAGCTCCAGCAATTCTGCTGTACCCGAGGAAACCAAAGCAGCAGGTAACCAGCTCTGTACAATCGTTACCTCATGGCAATGGCAGCATTTTCCAGAAATACTATCAAACTGAGTGAAAGGACACAAATCACAGAGGGCTCTGGGACAGAAGTGACTCTGTACATCCTGGTGCAACCAAAGTGGTGAGCACCGGTTTCGCCTGAAGGGCAAGGGCAGCCAGCTGGGACAAAAGAGAGATGTGGCGATTCCCACCACTCCTCGGTTTCTTACCCCAGATAGGCTATGTCAGCTACACTGCTCCTCCAGTGCCTGGCACAGGGTAAGAAATCCCCAGTGGAGCTCTCACTTCCACACCAGCGACATCCTACAACAACCCAGGAAAGCAACCACAGCCACCGCGCACCTGGAAAGGCTGGATGAAGGAGAGGACTGCCTCAGCACCCCCAAAACATGCAGCCTCACGGGGCCAAGCAACTGGTGAGCCTCACAGAGGTCTCAAAACCTGTATGAGTTGCCAGGAGCTGCACCTGGGCAAAACCATGGGCCATCCCAGCAGGAATCACTGCAACTGTGGAAGAAGTCAAAAGCTATCACCATACCCACCTACTTCCTTTGACTTTTTCAACAGTTAAGATTTACACGGTTTTATGTAAGTTAAGGGTTTTTTTTTAATTACTAACAAAAAAGGGGGGAAAAGAAAAGCCTCTTCAGCTTTGTGAAGGAAAATCAGGTATTTTATTAGCTCCCCAAAAGTAAAATTATAGCTTGAGACCCAGGCCAAAGCCTTTTCTCTCTTATCCAGAGGAGTGACCCAGCAGCAGGCAGCTCTCAGCTGTAACTCCTCATGCTCTCTTGTTTCCAAGATTCAATGCTTCTCCAGAAAACTAAGCTTATGCATTCCTGGTGACTGAACACAGTGCTGCCATGGCAGGAAGAGCCATGTAAGAGTCTATTTATTTTATAAGAGACCCTCATCAGTTTCTAATACTGGCTGATACAGGCTTCCTTCTCATCAAAGAGCTCAGGAAACAATCCCCCCCATCCCAGAGGAGCCATGTGCAACACTGCAGACCAAAGGCAGGCACTGGGAGCTGATTCGTACCTGGCAAAAGCAGCAATTCCAGGTTCTCTTATGCCATTCTTTAGTCACAACAGGTACTCTGAGAGCCAGCTGCTCACCACAGGCATCAGCTCTTCTTCCAGTTTCTGTGCCGACAGGATAGGTCTTTGGCCAGACTCTGAGAAGTAGAGCTTCTTATTGCATATTCACCAGCAGTCAGCTGCATCCAACAGACTCAAACTGATTGATTCGCAAAACAGCTGCTTCCTCTGCTCCAAATCAAAACCGTGTTTGGTGTGGGTCTCGTGTTACTACTGATAAACAGCTTTGCTAAGCCAGCCTTGCTAGCTAGTGAGCCCCAGGAGCTGAGCTGCAATACGCTGACCAAGTTAAGGCATTATTTGGAGTTCTATAGCTAACCTGTGTTTGAACCTGTGGTTGCCAACGCACGCCTCTCAAAAAGCTCTGAAGAACACACTGAGCCCTTTGGCTACTCAGCGGTCAAAACCACCCCAACCATCTTCACTCTAATAAACCACAACGAAAAAAGAAAACAAAGAAGAATTAAAAGGCTTGGTCCTGAATCAAGCCAAAGCAGCTTTATAATCACAACTTTTATAGAAGGTTGGCCACTGAAGACAGGATCTGTAGGAGGACCAATAGATTTTAACAGAGCAGAGAGAAAAAGGACAGTAGAGTTAACAGAGACAATAGCCATAACTGCGGCATACTACCACGCTACAAGCATGAGCAAGAGAATCTGCTTGACTGCCACCAAGTTAACAGCTTTTGAGAACACACCAAGGATACCTCAGTGCCTTTTTTTCCCTAGAATTTCTCTGTTTTAGGACGCAACTTTCAAACCTGATATGCAAAGTGCACCTATCTTGTATTTATCTCAAAAATCAGGCAATTCAAAGACCGAGAAACCTATTAAAGCACAAGCAACTTCATAGGGAGATAGCAGAGGAATCAAACACTGACGCAAGGAATGAAGCCCAAAGAGCTGTAGAGATGAGAACATTTTAAGCCTGATACTATAGAGGGCACAAAGAGACCAGCAGTCCAAAGCAGGTTACCATCACTGTGGAAGGAGTTACCATCCATTCACAGCAGGATTCAGCCACATACCTTCCCCTCTCCTCTTCCCCGCACTTAAGCTTCAACTTGGCAAACTCCATGGTCCTGGCAGAAAAATCCATAGGATGAACACAGAAACTTCCTACCAGCCAGGCACACTTCTCTGCAAACAGCTGAAAGAGCAATGATCCAGCGTGGTGACCTGCAGGCAGGTAGGGAAAGATCGAGGCATGCATATTTCTTTCTGAGGTTCACTTGCTGAAGCTGTGCTGCCCACTGGCCTTTGACAACCCTCCCTCAACTATAAGGCTCAGTTCTGCCTCTGCACAGTCAGCTGAGTCCCTGAGCTGTCACCTCTGCCAGCCACCTGCCCTGGATGAGAAGCAGAGCTGTGGCCTAAGTCTCCAGTGTGAGAGGATGGGTGATGCCAAAGCTCACATTCAGATCACTGCTGGAAGAGCATCAAACCCCCTGAGCCTACCTGCCTGCCTGCCAGCCAGCACATGCTGAGAGTAGCTTCTGTGCAAGCTTAAATGGTGAGGTGCTGGAAAAGGTTTGTAATCAGTCACAGGGACTGAACAGAGCCCCAGGTTAGAGAGGGTCTTCTTAATAACTCCTAACTCTGTATCAAAGCAAGGATTCTCAGACTGCACAAAACAGCAACCTCATCCTTCCACTTGCAGGTACCAACCCAACACATTCTCCATGTCTAGCTCTCCAGACAGCCAGACACCTCTGACTGTTCAAGCAACCAACCAAAACGTGTTGCAATAGAAAGGCAGGTCTGATTTCCAAATCACTTATGTTACATATATACAAACTTCTTTAAACTACAAACATTTAAATAAAGCGTTGCAAATGCATTTGAGTTCTTCCTAAGCTGCTAAACCCAAAAAAGATGGTGGGAGGCCCATAAGGGGCTCCAGCATCCAGACCAAGACGGTGCATTGTCTCTCCTATCCAGCATTAGGCAAGACCAGTACAGTATCTGCAAATAAATGCACAACAATTTCCCTGCCCCTGAAAAACCCCAGAACACAGCCCTGAAGATCAATATTCACAAGCTCCCACTGTTGGCTGCCACAAAGTTACGGATTGACTGCTGCTTCTAAATACGAGCAGTGAGGGAAGCTTTTACATTCATTGGTTGTCTTTCAAAAACAATCTTCTCATAGAGGTTATTTCTAAATCTTATTTTGATATCTCGTACTATATTAATGTACTGTGTCTTAAACCAACACTACAAAAAGACAGCTACAAGGCTATATTCTTTGTCAACTGAACACATACAAAGGATAGAGCTCTCCTTAATTGAGTACTACAGCCTGCCCTCAGATACATCTCCTTCAGGAGAATTCCTGTGAGATGCAAGCATCTCATTGCTAGGATTTTTGCCTTAAGACCTCGCAGCCTTAACAGGTGAAATACACAAACCAACCCTGGACACTGATGCAGGTAACGTGCTTGCCTTCCAGAACACACACTTCTGGAAGTCCTTCAAGAAGCGCATCCGTTCTCTTCTTTCAGAAAATCTTCATGCAAAGAACAGCTTCATTTGCGTGTCATAATCATAAATAAAATAAGCCAGCCATAAAGGCTAGATTAATATTAGGTTTGGACACGTTGCTATACTATTTAGAGAGCCACAGAGACCAACACACAGCACTCTCACATACACACACAAGCCTTTCCACTAGTTAGAAAGGATTTTCTCCTGCAAAAGATCTGTAGAAAGAACAACGTTCAGACAAGAGGAAAGGGGAGTTAAAACCCAGCCTCCTATATGCTAATAAACTGCTCTATTGCAAAATTCAGATCAAAGGTTTAAAAAGGCAAAATTATGCTACTATTAGAGAATATCAAAATATTACTGTTATCATCACAAGTGGCATATATGCAAAATGCAGTTGCACAATAATGCCTAGGCAGATAGAGAGCAACACTAAGTCTGCCGACTAAAAGTGAACAATATACCCATTTTAGTTGTCTGTCTAGTCTTTTGGCATCTTTGCATATGGTGCAAAAGCAGAAGCTACCAAAGAATATCACATCTCATATAGAATATTAAATAATTTCTCCAGATAAGACTGGTGCAACACTAGCTAATTTTAAATCTGCTATGAGTAACACAGTCAAACCTAGTTAGTATGCAAGAAACTTATCTCTTAACACAGAATGCAAAGTTATGATGCAACAGCATGAACAATCCCTGGTTGTCCAGTTTTCAGTATAAAGGTAGTGCATAGATCCAAGTTTCTATTTCAGTTTGCTGAACAGAGAAGGAGCTCCCATTTCACTTTTTCTGGGCAGCCTGGAAAGCTTTCAGTTCCAGCTGGTACCACTCTGGTGCTTCTGGCCCATTCTGCCCAACGGGGTTGTGATCGTATCCATAAGCCACTGTTAATTCTTCATCCTTCTCCACAGCCCTGATGGTACGGATACACTTGATGGGCCCAAAACGAGGATGAACAAACCTAGACAAAGAATCACAGAATGGTTTGGGTTGGAAAGGACCTTGGATCATCTAGTTCCAACTCCCCTCCCATGGGCAGGGACACCTCACATGAGACCATATTGCCCAAGGCTGTGTCCAACCAGGCCTTGAACACTGCCAGAGCATTTACCACTTCTCTGGGCAGCCTGTTCCAGTGCCTCTCCACCCTCACAGTAAATAACTTCTTTTTTAATAATACATAATAAATAATAACAAAACAGGCTAGGGCAGGCAGGCTTTGCTGTCAATCTACAGGCCCCCTTAGCCTCTTTTATACTTTCAGAAGTCACTCACAGTTTAGAGTAACATCACATAATCTGGTATCATGTAAGTAGATTGCTTTGAGTCAACCTTACAAAGGCTTCAGTAATAAGGGCAAAAATACTGATATATTAAAGCAGCTTTGCATAGCTCTATTATCTGAAGTTTTTCACCAGCTCTGCCTGCAACATTGCTCTTTTGTAATAAATAGATGTTAATGGCTTCCACAAGCCTTAGGCTTGCAGAGAGAGGTAAACACCTGCATGAAAAATTGCTCATCTTCATTTCCTCAGTGCAGGTTAACTACCAAACAATCATAAAATACTTCTGTAAATCTTTTACGTTGTCCCACAGTAAAAGGGACTGGCTTATTTGAGGAAGGAAAACTGTTTTCTGCACATGTATTTCCACAGGTCTGTTCATTTATACATTGGTATGAAAATATCTATACCCTTGAGCATATGTATACACCAATGGTTTCCTAGTGCACCAACTACAGAGCACCAAGATGCTTATTTTCCAAGTTTCAGACACCACGTTTGATGGCACTGGTCAAGCATCTGTAGTTCAGCAAATATGGTGCAGTCCTAGCCAAGCTAGGCTCTAGAAAGCTGTGCATTTTAGAGTCTAAAGGCAGGTCCTACAGAGCTTAATGACAAAATAAATACAGCTGCAAACTTCAAGATGCTCCATGGTGTACGTTGCAAGAGACATCAAACACCTGCAGTGCCAGACAGTTTCCAACTCAGACCAGGCAAGCAGGAACTCCTTCGGTGCCCAGATCTGTTACTCCCAGTCCCACTGGCTGCTCCTTGTTCAGCTGCCCAGAAACACCCTGTGAGCTCAGATAGCTGGGCTGCAGCTTGCACTCTGAAACACAGACTGTACTTACGGGTCATAGATGCAGTTAGGAGTGAAAGAATGGTTGGCCTTATGCCCCAGCGAGGCACAGTACTTGGCAGCGTGATTGTAGGGCTCTGGCACGTCTATGACTGTTTCATCATCCAGGGATATTGTATTTCCATTGAGGGACCAGTCTCTGCTGTCTACCTAGTTTGCAAGGCAAAAATCCAGCATGTGTGGAGGAGTCAACTTTACCAGCAGTTTGAAAGCAAACATTCAAATACATGCAACTAATGGTCTTCTTGTGTGTAAGTCACTAAAAACAACCCCACAATCATGACTTGTTATTACATACACACACACAGGTGAACATGCACTTTCTTTCAATTAAACTTCATCATATTAAATCTTAAGGGTGTGAAGAGGTGGTGGGGTATAAAATCCTACTACAAGATGATGATTTCAGCAGCAGCAATGAAAATTCAGACTGACTTTTTTGTCTCCTTTACCTCCTGGTGCGTAATTCGCACTCCGTTGTAAAAGGACATAACTGTACTGGCTTCTGCTGCTATTTTGGAGAATAATCCTTCTCCAGCACTGGAAATGAGAGAGACATCGACGTACACTCTACAAGGGGAAAAGAGCACAGAATTAGTGACTGGCTACAGTTCTAATTTTCAGTAGGTATTATCACAACATTAGTGGCATTAAGACTAGTACATTCAATATATAATAATAAAACTAATGATAATTCAAACCTCCAAATCTCCTTCTCTTTTCTTTCTTCTGTATTCTCTATTTTGGCCAAATGGAGATTCAATGGGAAGTGGGGGCTGACTTTATTTATTAGTTTGAAATTTATTATTTTCCAAGTGCCAATCTACTATCACTCCTGATGGCTCTCCTTCATGGCTTCAGCTCAGGGATGCTCTCAGCAGCACACCACAAGCCCAGAGGTCCCCACTAAGATGAGGTTGTGTACATGTACACATGAGCAAGAGTTTTCAAGGTGAAGCCCTAGATCTTCAAGCACTTGATGCAAATGAATGTCAGCATTTTACTAATCACTTATTTAGATACTTCAGAGCATCAGCAAGGAACTACAACTGGTATGTACAGAGCAAGGCCTCTTGAAAGTCTAGGTAAAAAGTGGAATAGCCACAGAAGAGGCATCACTGACTATGATGGGACAACTGCTGAGGAATGCATTTTGACATTACAGGGCTGTCACAAACAGCGTCTCGCTTTCCTCCAGCTGGATGATTTGCCACTCTGCTACATCTGTAGGGAGGAGAGAGAACTTTGTACAACACATGCCACCCAAGTGAGGCACTGCAAATTCAGCATGCTGCAACCCATAGCTACCTACACATCTAGGAAATAGAGAACAATGCAGATTTTCTCAGAGAATGTTGTAGATGTGGGCTATTAGTGGAGTCCAGGGCTTGGTTGAACGTGTCTTTGGAATGATATGAAATTATCTGAGCTTCATCTCTTAGAAGATTTTCCTGACTGAATCAGGAAGAAATTCAATCAAGTGAAACACTGGCAGACATGCAGGAAGGGGCTACATTTCACAAACCCTTACACACTTCTTTAGATTTTAAATGAGAAAAGGTTTGCAAAATTGGTCCCTAAATATGTAACAGCAAAGAAATGTGGCCAGTATTTAAAGAGGGGCGTAGAAAAAGAAGCCTACCTCTCTGACTCGTAAGGATCAGGAAGAAGTGCGTTTGTAGAAATGCAGGATGAAGTAGATTTGTCAAAACTGTATACTGGACCTAAAAAAACCAAACCAGAAATCAACAAAGGAAGTAAACTAATTGGCAGTACAGAAAGCACAGTAACCCTAAACTTAATCAGGACATTCAAAAACGAAGTTTTAATAACTGCAAGAAATAAATGTAATGCTTAAAAAAATGAAAGGCATTAAACAGAACTCCACCTGTGCAAGGGCTTCAGTGAGATACTGCTGCTGATTATCCTTTCCCCTTAAAACACAAGAGTAGCATTTCTCACAAAAGGTTTATACACACATTCTTCAAACTGCCAACTTGTAAAGGAGGACTGGACAGTCTTCCAAACCTGACCCTCCCAGAGCCTCCAATTAAAACTAAAAAGCAACCTTTAAAAGGTGTATTCAGTAACACATTAATGATAAAAAACTTTGGACTATTTAAAATAAGAAATACATTTTCTAGTGCAAATCCTGAAGATACTTCAGACAGAAGATAATGTTCAGTAATCACAAAGTACACTTGCTACAGTCATTTATTTCCTGGCATTAATAAGCAACTCAGTGGTACAGCTCTAATTATATCCTTACATCCCCCTCCAATCAACTGCCGGAGGACTATGTGGGAGATAGGTTAAGATGCAGGTGGAAATAAGATGAGGAAAATAACCCAAAGCAGAATATGGCAAAGTTTGATAAAAGGCCATTGCCCCAGGTGTCCAAGATCTGTTCTGGCTGAAGGCAGCTTCCTCCGTAGCGTAACCAAATCCTATTTGCAAAGTACAGCTGTATCCTCTCAGAAGTCTTAATTTTCACTTGCAGTCAGAACTGATTTGCAAAAATAGCCACACGCATTTGTTTCTCAACACCTTTTCACTGAGTTTTATGTTCTTATTTCATATCAAGTGAGACAATCATTGCTGACAAAATAGGAAATGTGTTAGCCTGGTCCCTGTTTATTACTCATGGCCCCGTCCACAGCTTAATCCACTCACCCCCAAGATATCACATACACCTCAGACCAACAGAACCACTCCAAACCAGCGCTGTCCTGGGGAAGGAGCACTGGCTGCACAGGTTTAAGGCACCATTCCAACCATTTCATAGCCGTTTTCTATCACCAGGACTAGAAAGACTGAAGGGTGCAGGCGAATCAGACTGTTACACAACTGAATCTAGTTCACTAACTCAAATCCCCATGTCCTTTCAGCCACATAATACGGGTGCCAGAATGTTCACAGTGCCAACACTCACTTGCACAAACCCAACTGACAGAGCTACAACCAAACCACAGCCTCTCTCTCCACCTGTAGTTATTTTACTAACAAAACAAAGCCTGTAACTGTGCCAGCATTACCATGGTTAAGCAGGTTTTCCTGCTGGCACAGATGACAGTGGTGTGCGTGACAAGCAGGACTGCACCCATGAGCGTGTGAGAGAAGGGTCACCACCACATGGGTCTCTTCCCAGAACAAAGGGATCACTCCATGCACCTTTCTGTCCAACTTGATAATTTAGGAAAAAGGGCTTCTCACTAACAGACTTACAATCTCATCACAGCCAGGCTTCAAAGTCTCTAATGGGGAACATGACAGAAACCAAGGTGTTTGCAGCAAGCTGTTTGCCCTCTGGCAGCGAGAATACAGGTCTCTGTGTTAGCTGAACTTACTGCCTGGTACTACTTCAAACTGAGGTTTCCCATCTTCTAGAGATGTCAGAGTTGCCAGTTTTGCTTCTATCATTTCTCCATCTATGAACCTTCCAGAATAAGCAGTCTTTCCATCAGGGTACACATAGGCTATTTTCTCTCCAGTCATCTCCCCTTCTTCATTCACTTCTCCTACAAGGCTGCCTCCATCCTGAAAGCATGGACAAGAAAGAAAAGGCAGAGTATGTAGTTATACTTTACTATCTTCAGTAGACAGAAAAGATTTTTTTCCCAACCTTTTAAAGCAGCAATCTAAGTGAGATTCAGAAGTGAGATAACGAAAATGAGCGAGAAACAGACACATGAAGAAGCTGGGTAAAGTCATCCCAGTCAGGACAAAACCCACAAAAGAAATGAACAATGTTTTCTACATTGTCTGAAATAGGTAAGAAACAAAGTCTTTCCTTCCATGTGATGCAAATAGTGAGTCCCAATTGGCAACATTTTTATGTGAACAGTCAGTAAACTAAGGCCCAAAGCCACATACACTGCCCTGCTCAGTGCTAATTCATAGTACATCAAAAGGCTTAAGCCTGATTAAAAATAAATAAAAAGACTTGCTGGATGACTGAAGAGTTTCTCTGTCCCAGTATCCTCCCACTGTATCAGCTGAGAACAACTGCTTGCTGAATGCCATCATCAACAACAAAAGCAACACTTTTCCTCTCTAAGGTTTACACATCTCAGCCCTGGGCTTTGCCATCTGTGATATGCTTGCAACTCCAGTCAGGTCTATTTACAGAACTGCAGAATGAGATGCACAGATTAGCAGAGGTCTAATGACTTCAGGTGTTTATTTCAGCAAGGATAAGGAAACATTCAAATAATGCCCTTGAGCAAAACCAGCAGGTGTGACGTGGAAACAGACTGATTTAGATCAAGATCACTGCACACAGACTTCATTCCAGAGTGGCACCATTTTGTTCATCTCCAAGGATGAAAGAGATTAAAACATACTATAGTAAAGAACAGTGAAGCTTAAATTTGGATAAAAATTTGTGCACACAGCGTTATGCACAGAACCATGCATAAACAGTTGCTTCCATGGCAAGAAGTGTTTTGAAACACCTTGTATTCTTCAGTCTGGCAAGATGATAATGACTAACCTCTAAATAACTACATTTCCCGAAGGTACAGCAACACTTTGTCAGCTGGAAGATGAAACAGAAGACACATACCTGAAGGGTCAGTTGTGTGTATTTTATACAGTAGTACTGAAAATGTGACACTTGTCTGGCAGCATACACCAAGCATTTGTTGATTCTAACACATGCTTAATGGCAATAGTGAAAAACATTAAACAAAATGAACAGCCACTGGTGAGCACTTGAAATGAGTCTGCAACTGAAGTATGTGCAATATGGGTTTTGACTAACAGCTTAATTTAATTACATGCAGATGTTTCTCCCTCCTCAGCACAAGGTGCAGATTGAAAGGTTCAACTCTGGAGTGCAGCACAAGGCTGAATAGAAAATCATTTTATTTTTTTAAATTTAAATAACCCCCCCATAAGCCCAGCACAACCATTACTGCCCTAATTGGCATGGGTAGAAAAGCCATTCCTGCAGCATTGTCCAAAGGAATACCTGAGCGTTTACCAAGAAACAGAAACATTAAACTCCAGCTTGCTTAGTGCACAAATCACTTGTCCACAAGTGGACACAGCTCTCACACCAGTTACCAGTTGTTGGACAAAGCCAGACTTCACAACATATCCTGCAGAAACAGCATCCCCTCCTAGTTAAGTAAGAGCAGCAAGTTACAATAGCTTGCATGGCTCCCATGCTCCTCACCCGCAGTCACCACCACCAAGTGCACAATCACCAACCCAGCCATCCCAAGAATATACACAAATGCACTTCCAAGGGGCTGGGTTCCCTGGAAGATGGAAATAGTGAAGGCATCTCACAGCCTTGCCGAGTCCTGTCTACTGGGACACTGAGAAGCTTTAACTGTATGTTGGAATATCCAAAATTGGATCTTCCACCCAGACTTTTGTGGGCTTACTTTTGTATAGCTGGGTCACGGTGGACATCTGTTTCAGCTGGGGAGAAGAGAAAGACACATAACAGACACATAATATTCTGCAATAAAGACAGCAGTTGGTCAGGCTTACTGGGTAATAAATCCAACAAACTCCATGTCGAATGTTGTCTTTATACTGCCCTTTGAATATGAGCCTCCCATCACTGTCATACTCTTGGGCTGGCCCATTCAGCTCTCCATCCACATATGTGCCATGAAGGACTACTCCATCCTCGTAAGTGTAGATTCCTTGGCCTTGCAGGGCATCATCAACATAGTACCCTTCCAGGGTGCTGGAAAAGAGAGAAAGAGAACAGCAGTGGAAGAGTATTCACCTAAGAGGTGAACCCAAAGCCTCAACACGAGGCACAGCCCAACCCAAGCTCTTTGCTTGTTATTCTGCATATTACTGGTACGGAGAGGCATGAGGGGAAACCTTCATGAAAATCAGGTCCTAGGAGGAGGTAACTGTTCATACCTGGTTTGCTATTGCTGGGTACCTACAACACCCAGGCTCAGCAGCAGCTGCCAGGGCTCCCTCACTGGAACACCACTTCCAGCCTTTCTCCTCTGTCCCCCCCCAGCCATCACTATTCTGATTTCTGTCTGGAAGTCTGATGTGTTTGCTAGTTTCAACCAAATTTGAGGTGGAGAAGAGGAACGAGAATAGGAAAGTAAACCTGACTTCTCTGGAAAGCCAAGATGAAAACCAGAAGCTTGCTTGTGCAGCACTCTAAAGGCAGAAAACAAATTACACTGTCATTTCACCAGGGTGCGCTGCACGGACACAGAATCATTCATCTAAATCGCATTGCCCAGCTCTTTTTATAGGCTGGGGAAGCAAATTACAGCAGCAAATGGATGCGCATGGCCAAGGAAGAAATTCTTGCTCAAGCAGGCTACTCTCACGTTAGTAAGTTCTACCTCCTACATTTGGATCTTTACTGACATCTCTTTGGTAAGATGAAACTGAATACCCACAGGGGTGGACAACAACCAAGCACAAACTGCAATGTGCTACGAGCTCAGCGTTAGCTCCCTAGCGATACAGCTAGCAACAGTCTGTACCAGATTTGCTAAAAGCACTGTCATTTTTCATGTATTTCTATTGAAATGGAACACACCCTGCCAAACAGAGCTAGTGCTGCACCTGGATTTGAACAAAGGAACATTTCACTTCAGTTTTGTCTTGCAAACCCTGTAGAAGCGGGACAATGATATCTTACAATCCGCTTTGCTTCCTGTCTTAAAAAGAGTGCTGAGAGAAACTATAAAGAAGGAAAGCATAACTGTAAAAGAGGATCTACTCAGTTATTTCTTTCTCAGGCTAGAACTAGCATAAAGAAATACAAACTGTTTAGCTTTTACCCCAGCACATTTCACTAAGAGCCAGCTGCAGTACACATACCTTCACTCTGTCATTCTTTTTCTAAATCTAAGGTATAAGCCCAAACAGCGTCTCGGGGCACATGAAAACGTGTTTGGAGAAGTTCTGTAAAACATGGAGAGTCACGAGCTGCAGAAGCATGCTTCCTCAGAAGTAACTTTACGGTTTCTAAAGCGACACACACTGGTTTTACATAACTTTGGCAGGCTGGCTGAGGTTTCCATGAGAAAAGACACTAAGGTAAAAGCCTCAATGCAAACCAGATGCAGAGCAGGAAGGGGCAGGAAAGCTGTTTTCTTTCTCAGTTGGATGAATTTCTTGATTGAGGCTGCTATAGAGCTGCACAGACAGCTACAGCACCACACAGCACGGGAAAGGAGCTGAGCAGATGAGGGAACCACCAGAAATCTGTGCGCTTCCTCAACTATAAATGACACCACTTTCTCTTCTAGTTTATCACAGATCACCAGATTTGAATTTTGTTGTAGCTGGCAACACACACAGAGTCTACACGCAGGATTACTCTCTAAAAGAAGCAGCCACCCCCAGTTTATGTGATGAAACAGACCAAAAAAAGCTTCTTTTTGTTAACTTCAACTAATACCATTAAAGGTAACAAGTCGCTGAATTATAACAGTGCTGCAGCCCTGGGAAAAGTATCATTTCTTTTACTGTAACTCAGATTTCTAGGCTTTGGTTCTCTGTATTAAGCTTCAAACGATGTCCAAAAGATCTTCCTACTCTCATATAACATAATGAAATCAAAAGAAAGACATCTAAAGAAAGAATGCCATGTGTTACAACCTTACCTAAAAGCTCAGATTGTCTAATACTTTAACACTTTTCACAGTTTTTGAGTTACTTGCACACTGCTCCCCCCTTCTCTCTCTCCCTCTCCTTTCAAGCTCTCAAGGTATGGTATCTGCAGACAGACACAATACTTGCAGCTAAGACCTGACTGGCACAAAGAGGAATAAATAGCTTCTCTGTCTTGCATAAACAAAATCCTGTTAATACAGACCCTGAGCTAGCCTATATTTCTCCAGGTTGTTTCTCAGATTATCATACTCATGATAAAGCGAAACCTGACTTCAGTAAAACTTCCAGGTGTACTGTCTTCCCATTATCCACCAGGCCTGGTGGGAATCCAGGATATCCATTACCTGAAAGAGAAACTAGTTACAAGTGGCAGCATAGGGGGAAAGAATACTTACAGAAATATCCTTCCAGGTATTAAGTTACATTGACAGGCTCTAACCCATTCATCCCTCACTCCCTTATCTCCCACCTTTCCCTTTATATGGGAATATGGAAAACAACTTCTTAAAAATAACACTGTTCTCTGTGTTCTGGGAGATTCCAGTTTACAGGAGTCTCTGGTTAAGGGAGAGCAGCAGCTGCAGCTCTGTGCCAAACACGGCTCTCATGCTCGCAGTTATTGCGCAAAGTGTTTTGTAAGTGCACTTCAGCAAGCTTTAACACCAATGAGAGCTCAAGTGCACAATCCAGAACAGGGAGCGTGCCAGGGATGAAACCTCTCTCTGAAGGGATATGTTGGGGTTTGTTGCATTTCTGAAGGGGGAGGAAAAAATAAGTGATATTTCATTCCAGGTTTCCACTCCCTTAAATAATCAACAGGAAAGGGGCAGCTATTCCAGTAAAGGGAAGAGTTTTCATCAAGCCAAACAAAGCAGCCAGGCAGCCAATCCTATTTCCCAATACCTAGAAAATGAGAATGCTTACGCTGCTGCCCGTCCAGTGTCTGACAGGACTCAGCTATTCCCAAACAACAGACCTACTGCAGTTCAGCTGTCAGCCTTTACAAGCAGCCTGTGAGGGAGACATTCAGTAATGCTGAAACCAGCTAGCTTACTGCACTGGAACACACAATACTGCAAGGGAGAGATGTTTTGAGCAATTCCAAGGATTCATTTCTCCATAAACACTTTGCCTTGCCCAGGGCATAGCTAATGGAAACAGCACGTTCTGCTTTGTGCCAGGTCATTCTTCCAGCAGCACGTCACGACACCTGAATCATCCACATCAGAGAGCAACTTACTCCTGCTAGCTGGACATAGCTGGGGAAATCACAACATCTTCAATAACTACTTACTGCTTGGCTCAGGCTGCTTTAGCTACATTAAAGTAAGCTTAGGGCAGTTTATAAAAATATCCCATTACCCAAAACCACATTACAGACTATTTTTGTGTATTTTCATCCTGCCAGTTCCCAAAGCCATACAGTAGCCAACTGTTCCATTTTTTAAGGGTTATGAAAATAAAGAGGAAAAAACCAAAAGAAGAATTGGCAACACTGAGGAAGTACAGCAAAGGCTCGGCAGCAATCTGAGTTTTCCCACAGAGCACTGCCTGTACCCTGGCTTACATGGAGGAGCAGCCCTACAAACAAAACAGCGGGTCGGTTTCTCCGACTGTATAACCAACAACTGCTCTGCTGAGATCATCGACCAGCACAGAAGCGTTATGTACATGTGTCCATAGAGATGCTGACTGCCAGCTTGGAAAAAAAAAAGCCCATTTTAGAGAGGTCAGCTGCTGGGCAGCACTGATTTTCAGTTACTCACAGAAGATTTAATAAGCCTGTTGCCACAACAGTGGGGATTTTAATTCATCTAAGCTTGGAGGCCTGGTCAGTTTCTGCATAACTGAGTAAATATCTTTGTCATGAAAAAAACCCCCCAATCTACAGAACAAAGCGACTGCAAAGGCAAGGACAGACAAGGAGCTGACTCACTGAGACAGCACAATAACTCCGCTCCTGCTCAGAAGTTCTCAGAGCAGGAGGAGAGTAGACCCAGCACGACTGTCAGTTTAAGGGCTGCTATTCATAGTGCCACCGACAGCTGCAAAACCATCATGAATTGTGTCATTTTATACATCTGCTGCTGCTCCTTTGGAGGAAGTTCTGAGCGTTCATAATGATGAAG
Source organism: Agapornis roseicollis (assembly GCA_002631895.1). Taxonomy (NCBI): domain Eukaryota; kingdom Metazoa; phylum Chordata; class Aves; order Psittaciformes; family Psittacidae; genus Agapornis; species Agapornis roseicollis. The sequence goes on from NDXB01008020.1 coordinate 68,614, forward strand.
CCCTAAGAAGAAAACACATGCATAGGCAAGTTCTAGCCCAATTTCACTGTCAGAGCTCCCAGCAAAGAGAGGGGAAATTATAGGGGCTTTTCTTGAAAATAAATCAGGCTGCGAGCAACTTGCAGATGATTAGGTAGAGGTGGTACAAACCCTTGCTTAACTCAGTCTTTTAAGCACTAAACAATTCCCCCACCCAAGGAGAAGGTAAGCCTCAGTCAAGGCCCTATGTCTGTGTGCAAGGTCAGGTAGAGGGAGATCCCAGTCCAGCTGCAGTCTCTGTATAGGGCTAGAAGACAAAAACAATCTCATCTGCAGTTATGGAGCTGAACTTTGCAGTCCAAGTCCTTGTCAGCATAGTTTCAAATAGCTCTGACCACCTCCCAAGTTCTTAACAGTCTAATTAGTTTGTAACTTTATAGTGCTAAAAGAGCTCACACTGATGCATTCTCTCACCAGGAAACAGCTCCAGGCATCACCTTACATACAAAGTCCCCAGGCCCACAGAGGTATGGCTTACAGCAGCAGCAGACAAAACTTTTCAGCTACAGCTTTTAATGAGAAAGCTTATCCAGAAAGTCAGCAGCATTTAATCAACATAGATAAGTTTCGTATCACTGCAAGCAGGAGGCAGAATAGAGAAGAAAAATTGAAGAGTCAGTGTCTACCTTCCATCAAAAAAGAAGAACTTGCCACGGCCATTCTTTTCTCCATGCACAAAGTTTCCTTCAAACCTGTCCGTCGACGAATAAGTCACTGTACAGAATCCATGTGGCAACCCATCATCATCTAGATGCCCTGAAATAAAATCCAGACAAAGAACAAAAGAACACATTTAACGTTATATAAAACTACAAACCTCTTCTGATTATGTGGACTCTTGAAATGCAGTTGCTCACCAGTACAAAACAGTAATGTGCAGCTAAACATTTCTGTTAGGAACAGAGATTCAGTAATAGCTGAAGTCTGTACTTGTGTAATACATTTTGCTTGAAAAATAAGAGGGATCAGAATAAAAGGGATGAGAGACAGGAAAGGGAAGAGAAGAATAAGCATCAAGGCATGTTTCTAAAAAATACAAGGTTCACACTGTTCTAACTTGTGTTAATCTAAGTCTTCAAAAATATAGTCATTCTTTATCTAAAATATGCATATCCTGGTGAGAACAGAACAGATTTAGACTTCAATCCACTGAGTAAGGAAAGATATGTTTTTTTTCTTTTGATAAATACATGTCTTACAACATGGGTGGACACCTCATAGCCACATCCATGGGAATTTAAAGAAATAAAAGCATTTAATATCTGTAATACTATGCCCTTGTAATGTCAGCCAACTTGCTATCTTGTATTTTAAACGCTGCTCTCCAATGCCTTTCTGATGTGTTCACATGATATCCCCCCATCCCATTCCCCTTCCTAGCCCTATCAGTTTTCCTCATTACAGCTGTTGCACACGGAGAAAGCAGAATGGAAACACAGTGGATCCTCATCTGCACAGGTCTCTATTTCACAGAATACAACTGGCCAACTCTGATTAAGTTAAAGCATAATAAGGCTCCTACTGCATCTCTATTTGCCTCTTCAAAGCCAAAAGAAAAGGAAATCAGAATGTATTAAACAACTGCTATTGTCTGGTTAACCTTGTGTGAGCTTTGAGTCCTTAGCACCGCATTAACAGAACATTTCTCTGACTGCAGAATGAAGATGCTCAAGCTCAGCAGGGCTGCTCTCAGCTGCAGTGATACACCAGGTGCGGGTGTAGCAAGCTCCCATTGTGACATTTTAGCAGGTATAAATTTTGCATGAAAACTGATGAATAGCTAAGAGCTAGTGTATATTTATGTTCTTCCACGTTTCTAAATAAAAATCAGCCTTTCATCCCCTGAGCCTCTGGGTGAGGCATACAAACCCTATCAGAGATGAGAGGCAGTGCACACATCCACTTCTACAGGCTCTGGTTCAAGCTCTTCCCTGACCAAATTTACCCTAAACTGAAAAAGTTCAAACCGCATGCAGAAAGGCAGAATTGAGCTCCAGTGTGTGTGGGAACAATTCCAGTCCAGGCTGATGCAGGCACCAAGAGGCACTTCAGTAGTCTCAAACCTCGAGTCCTATGCCCAGGAAGAAAACAAGCTGTGCAGACAACAGTAGGAAAAGCCATGTGGCCACCCATGTGGCTCTAGAAGCCCATCTACTCCTACCCTGACTGCAACAGATTCACAGCCTCCTGGAGGGACAACAGTATCTAGATGGCACACGCATGCCCACGTCTTCTCACATCACCATGAGTTCCTGCTTCCTTGGGATGCTTTACAGTCCCTCAGGGACATCGCAGACAGAGCATGATAAGGATGTGGGGCAGCATCCGATTAAGTCCTTTCCTACGACGCACATGACCTGCCCTAGCTTTTCATACCAGAATGACTGACAGAAGAATGCCACGCAGCACAGGATACTCTGTCAGGATATATTTCCAAGCTTCTGTCTATCTCACAGTAAACTTTCATTAAAAAAGAAAAGAAAAAAGAGGAAGACACAAAGAGAGGAAGTAAAAAAAAAAAATAGAAATCCAAGTGAATGTTCCCCAAAGTACTCGAGTAAGGCCATTATTTATTACCCATCTCCTGCACTTGTTACATTGCATATATACACCCAGAAAGGAGGCGTACAGTAGAAAACAATGCTAAGACACCTGGATTAACCCAAGACCCCTTCCTCCACCCTTCTCATGCATGCTGCCAAAGGTGCCACACCTGCTCTGGCACTTGCCCAGCACCCTCTGCAAGTACCACTAGTCAATCCTTCCCTTTGCAGTTCCTGGGCTGGCCTGGGAGGCTGACCTCGTGCCCCACCAGCATGGCAGAGCTGACCTGCCCCTCTTGGGGTCGCAACCCACCCTGCTTCCATCTCACAAAACAGCACTCTGATCTGAAACTCAGTTCCCAGTCCACGTTATACTGAAAACAGTTTAAAGTTTAACAAGCTAATAAAACCAGTCAGACACTGCTTACTGTCCAAAGCATCACGGAAGTTAAGAGAATAGACAGGGGGAGCAAAAGCGTGTGCGTGGTGGGGAAGCTACATCGCTAAAGGCTTTTAATTACTTTGAAGATGAACCCTTTACAGCAGAACAGCAGCCCTCTGCCCCTTCCAAAGAGAAGGCAGACTTTTTTCCCCTCCCATTCAGTCAGGACACCCCTTCTTGTAGAAGGGAAAGGTTTCAGCAGTTACACCAACTTAACAAAAAGGTTAGTGAAAAGTCTTATTTGGACACCTCCTTTAAAACAAAGCCAACTATGTCAACATCTACAGTTTTAATTAAAGGCTTCAATTTTATCTGTGTGGAAAGGGCAGAACAAACCCTAAACAATACAATATCAGTTTTCTCCTCACTAGAAGAGCAGAGCTTTACAAAACATTTGGATTAAAAGAAATACACTGAGAGTATTGGTAAATTATACTATTAAAAACCAACAAATGAAAACAACAACCAAGCAACAAAGCCCCTTGCAACTTAGTTCTCTGGTTACTGGCTTATTGAGTTTTGTCAAGGTTTTGCTAGAATGCAAAGCCCAACACAAAAGCTGCCCTGCTTATACACAGCACATATGTCAGGGCTTCTGCATGGCAGGATGCAGACTATCCCAGAGATTTAAATGGTCAGCTTTGATCCGATGGTCTCTATACAGAGTCTTAATCTCAGCCATAGTACAAAGAATCCAATTCTTCTAATATGTGAGAAATTGTCCCCTAGTGAAAAAAAAATAATCCCTCACCCCAACAGAACAAGAGACCTTCAGTCTCTCAGTCAATGGAGGGGCAGGAGGAAGGCAATTTCAAGTTTAATTACATAGAAGTAACTTTTCCTATATGGATGAGGCCTCAGGCTCTATTCTGCTTCAGAAGAAGCCAATGGAAAAAAGCCCTCATTATTTCAGTGGGAGGGCAGCAGAGTGCTCAACTTCCCTTTGTTGCCTCTCTCCTCCATCTGTGAAAACAAACCCAAAATGTCTAAACATAATGTTATTGTAAAACCCCACTTGTTACTTCTCTAAGAGTCTCTCAAGAGCTCATCTTAAGCTCAGACCAGGAGCTTTTCAAGAAAAGGAATTACACTAATAGGAGCTGGTTCACAATGCAGCATGACGGGGCCACTTAGCAGAACCCAAAGATAAAAGCCCTTTACTGTCAGTATCATCACTACTTAGCAGAAGACAGTATGCATCACCAACAAAAGGTTCTGGCCACAAAGACGCAAGATCGATACTTCAGGAATAACAATTATACAACCTCCCCCCTACAGAAGAAAACCCCAAACATGCCGATTTTTTTCCTATTTCCAACTTCTTCTTGGTGAGTGCAAAACCACCCAACCATCCTATTCACTCCGAAACAGCACCCTGCTTCTATGTCACTCAGAAACACAGGCACTTTCATACACACTGATGGATAGCATGCTTTAAAAACTCATTTCCTTAGCCCACAGAAATGCTACATAAATCCACAAAATGGCAGAATGCTTTACCTGTGATATGAGGATCAAAACGATGACTCTGCCCAAGATACAACTGTAACCCACAGATCTATGGAGTAGAGAGGAAAGGGAGGAGTTTTCTCCTTTGACACATCTATAAGGGTGCAGGGCACACCCTATCCAAAGCACCCCTCATTTGAAGGATCTCACTCCCCTCCCAACCATGTTTTACACAACAACGCTTCTCTTTGGATCTGTTACCACATACCTAGACAATAAATCCAGATCCTGGCAGCAGCTGCTTAGCTCACATCTGTTGTTAGACTAAGCTGCCGCGTCTGATGTCTTCTGTGGAGAAATGTGCTTTGAGGCCTAATCCTCCCGCCACAAGATATGAACAGTCGCTACCAAACGACGAGAATTACCAGCATCTCATCACAGGCAAATCCTTACTTTGCGTGCTCAACCCCAACAACTGAAAATCCAGGACTGCTCTTTCCAGCAGGACTGAGTGTGCCTGTGATGAACCTTTGAGAGCAGGAGCCTTCAAGTACAGCTGGCACACACTTTGTTCTGGGGCTGCAGCAGGAGACCCGTCCCTCACTCGTAGGTGCAGCACGGGGGGAGCTGCAACCCTGGATACCAAGGTTCCCATTAGGAATGCCTTCCAGAGGCGTGTGCCTCTCTTAAAACTCTTCAAGGGTTGATTCTTTACTCGTGGAAGGTTAGCACTTCTAAAAAGGGAGTGTATACTGCTTGTGAGCCTGCTCACTCCAATACGGGTGACTCAACTCCCAGCTCGGCTGCCCATGAATATGACCACAAGTCGCTTTCTCCCGTTGCTTTTTGTTTTCCCTTTCCACAAAGGTGACTGTTACCCCTCACTCCCACCGCACCCACCAAGGTCGGCTTTACCCTGACACATCAACCACCCCTGAGGGAGGGAGCGGGCTCTGCTCCGGCAGGAAGGCTTCCTCTGCCACCAGTCTCCCCACCACCGCTCTGGAAGACGCGGCTCCCCTGGGCAGCGCCCGCAGCCCGCACGGCCACCCGGGGGGCCGGTTCCTGGCTCGGCAGGGACGAAGCAGCACGACTGCGGTACAAGCCTAGGGGCAGCGCGGGGGAACGGCGCGGCCGATCAGGCACGGGCTGCGGGGTGCACGTGGGCACAGCACCGACGGCCACAGCCCATCTCGAAACAATGATTTTTAATGGTTTCGGGTTTTTCCACATCCAGCGCGCATCAAACGTCACCACCGGCTGCCGGAGCCGCACGCCCGGGCCACCAGTGAGGCCAAAGCAGCAGCCCGGTACCGGCGCCATACACGGCGCCCCGCCACGGCGCTGCCCCTCACCGCGCACGTGTCCCGGTATGACCGGCGGCGGCTCGGCAGCGCGGCCGTTGCATAAGCCCGCTGATGTCATGCGCTGCCGCCGGCCCCAGGCGAACCCATCCCTCACTCGCTACTGCCCGGCGCCCGCGGAGCCGCCTCCCTCCCCGTTCCCACGCCCGCCAGTGCCGGCAGCTCCCCCCGCCCAGCTCCCCGGTGCAGGTACCTTCGACGGTCTCCTCCAGCGTCTCCTCGTCGCTGTCCATGGCGGCGGCGGCGGCGGCGAACGACGGCTGCAGCAGCAGCTGCGGATGGGGGCGCAGCCGCGGTAACCCGGGCGGGAGCGCGCGCACCGCCCCGCCTCTCCCCCACCCCGGCCCTGCCCCTGAGGGAGGGGCCGCCCCGTAGCCCCGCCCCACTCCGGGCAAGGCTGAGGCGCGGCGTGAGGGCGGGTACGGCCGAGGGGCAGGACATGGGGGGGCTCGAGGTGGAGACCCCTCCCCGCCTCCCAACAAAATGGCGGCGGGTGAGGGTTCGCTTGAGAGCCACCGACAGTGGGACCGGCGCTGGGAGCCGTCCTCCCCCCTCTGCCCCCCCGGCCCAGCACACGGTGCTGAAGCGATTAAATTCCTGGTGAGGAATGTCCCTAACGTGGCAGAAAGCAGCGCAGGCGGCAGGAAAATACCCACCCAGGGTACTCCGTGTTGTACAGGGCTAGCAGCACCCTCGGCCTCCGGCTGCTCCAAACCTGCCTTTCCTCAGTTCACCTCATGAAGTAAACCTCCCTAGGGACTCCTAACAAGCAACACGCCACCACTTCTCCCTCCCCACACCAAGAACCGCTGTTGCTGGCTGCTCTTGACAGGCACTGAGGGATTTAACTGCCAAAACACACAGGCTGTTGAGTTTCAGCTTTGCAGGGAGGGTGACAGCCCCCAGCACTGGGTGCAGTTTGTGAGCTCTTACCCAGGGCACCCGAAGATGGTGCTGTGCCACCACAGACCTCAGCCCACTGTGGAGACCTCACTCCACCACAGCTTGGCAGTACACAAGGAATCACCTTAAAGGACAGTCAGAATGTTTCTAGGTCTTCCAGCTGGCTGTCTTGGCAGCACAGGATGTATCCTGCTGGAGATGACCCAGACAGTCGGGGGCTGCGGTTTGTCCTTTGTGAGGTGAGGCTGCGGGAGTAGGGCTTGTTCAGCCTGCAGAGGAGATGGCTTCAGAGGTTCCCAGCAGCGGCCCACCAGCACTTGCAAGCAGGCTACTCAGTGGGGAGAGGACAAGAGAAAATGGGCATCACTGAAAACAGTTTAGAGGTGACATAAGGAGAAACTCGCTCCCCATGAGGACAGCTGAGCAGGGCAGCAGGCTGCCCAGAGAGGTTCTGTAGTCTCCATCCTCAAGGTGTTTGAACATTGACCACATAAAGCCTGAGCAGCCTTAACCAGCCACAGAGTTGACCCTGCCAAGAGCAGCAGGTTGGAGCAGAGACCTCCTGGGGTCCAGTCCTGCTTGAAGGACTTGGTGAGTCTATGCAGAGTCAGCCCTGTGCTGCAAGGCAGTGCTGCTGAACACAGGGATAGCATCACACTGGGAAAACAGGACAGCTACAGCTTTGTGAAACCAAATAATTAGATACGTCTGCAGAAAGAGAGTTTGGAAATCTTTAAACAGGAGGATAATGAGGTTAGTATTTGACCTAATTGACATGAGAACTGATAAAATATTAATCTCGAGCTTTGGAGGGGATCTCAGATGTACAGAAAGCTTGAGTAGAACAGAAGGGCTTGCTTCTGTATCATAGGTGATAAATTTAATTAAAGGACAGTCCAGGAGAGAGGATTTGTGGTTTAAAGCTCATATACTTAAAACAATTCTGCTCTCAACCCACCAAAAAGGAAACTGAGGCATAAGAACAAGGCATAGTCGTCATTTTCCTTAGATCCTGCAGGGTTACTGTGCACAGTAACATTGTGCTTGAGCACAACAGAAACCCTTATAGAATTTATCTGTTTTGTTTCCCTAACTCCAAGTAGAGATTATTTGATACTCAGTGCATATATAGTGTTGGGGTTACCAAAGACATTGTGCTTAAACTATTAACAGATCTGGTGAGCAGAAGCAAGGCAAGGCTATGAGCTGGAACGCACAGCAGGTACCCTTTTCAGTAGGGGTAAGTGAGTGTTCAGCAAGTACCACAGGAAGTAAGGATACGGGTGCTGCTGTGACCTGCACACACAAGTAAGTGCAGATCAACAGGACCTGCTCACCAGGATGTAGGACAGCAGTGTTCATACTAAAGGTACACCTTCTTCTCCTGCTCTGAATCGCTTCTCTGCCCATCCTGGGACTGTGCCTGGGACTGCTCTGACCCAGGTGTGTCATGGGTGAACTTCATGAGGTTGGCATCAGCCCACCTCACAAGCGTGTCAAGGTCCCTCTGGATGCCATTCCTTCCCTCCAGCGGATCCACCCAACCACACAGCTTGGTGTCATCGGCAAACTTGCTGAGGGCACACTCAATCCCACTGTCCATGTCAGTGACAAAGATGTTGAACAAGACCGGTCCCAACACCGATCCCTGAGGGACACCACTCATCACTGGCCTCCAGCCAGANGAGGGCACACCCCACTGTCCATGTCAGTGACAAAGATGTTGAACAAGACCGGTCCCAACACCGATCCCTGAGGGACACCACTCATCACTGGCCTCCAGCCAGATACAACAGTCTTGGGCCCCCCTGCCCTCTAGGGCTATATCCCATGGAACCTTACTAAGCAGGTTCTTGAAGAGCCCAGAGTCTGCTCTGTTGAAGTCCAGGCCAGTGAGTTTGCTGCACGCTTTTCTCACCGTTCTGAGGATTTTGAATTCTACCATCTCATGATCACTGCATCCAAGGCTGCCCTGGGGTGTCACATTTCCAACCAGCCCTTCTCTGTTGGTGAGCACGAGGTCAAGCAGGGCACCTCTCCTT
>NDXB01008022.1:0-56893 GCA_002631895.1 Agapornis roseicollis
GGGGATTGGAACTAGATGATCTTAAGGTCCCTTCCAACCCTAACTATTCTATGATTCTATGAAGGCCAGCGAGCAAGCCGGGCTTACCCAAACCTTAGATACCCATCTCTCCTTGCGCACTACAGGAGGAAGCCTTAATTTGGCCGGTCAGTTCCAGCAGATGGCGCTGTATTCACATCAACGCAAGGAACATTTTTTTCCTTGTGTTTTGAGAACAATTAAAAAGTTACCGAGAAATGAGTGGCTATTTAGCGTCACAGACTGTGGCTTTCAAATGTTATTGGACTGAAGCATAAATAATAAGGATGTCGTGGAAATGTTAAGTGGACTCCTCTATCTGCTAGCTTGGAATCAAAACAGCAGAGGAATTCAGCCTTCCAATACACACATGTAAGAGAATCACTGTAAGAGTTAAGGTGTCAGAAAGATCAACATTATCACCTGAACTGAAGATTACTTCTATATAGTGGGATATGAGGGATGCACAGAGAACCACAGAACTGCTGAGGCTGGAAAGGACCTCTTGAGATCATTTAGTCCAGCCCTGCTGCCCAAGCAGTGCCAGCTGCAACAGGTTGCATAGGACCACATCCAGTCAGGTTCTGGAGTATCTGTGTAGGATGAAAATGTACAAGGTTTCTGTTTCAGTGTCTGGCTACCCTCACAACTAAAAAGTGGGGTGTTTTTTTTTGTTTTCAGATGGTACTTCTTTCTTTTTTGTTTCCACTGATTGTTCTCCCTGGGCAGTACTGAGAAGTCCATCTCTCTCACCTTCATTCCTTCCTGTCAGGTGTTCATACATATTGGCAAGATCTCCTCCAGCCCTCTCTTCTCTAGTGTGAACAGTTCTAGCTTTCTTGGGCTGTCCTCACACAAAAGATCATAGAATGGTCTGGGTTAGAAGAGACCTTCAAAGGTCATCTAGTCCAAACCCTCTGCAACGATCAGGAATGTCTTCAACTACAGCAGGTTGTTCAGAGCCCCATCCAATCCGACCTTTAATGTTTTCAGGGATGAGGCATCAGCCAGCTCTCTGGGCAATCTGTTCCGATGTTTCACTACCTTCATTGTAAAAAACATCTTCATTATATCTAGTCTGGATCAACTCTCCTTTAGTTTAAAACTGGGGCCTTTTGTTTAAAACTGGGCCCTGAAGCAGACCCTACTAAAAAGTCTGTCCCATCTTTCTTATCAGCCCTCTTTGAGTACACTGTAACATGTCCCTGGAGCCTTCCCTTCTGCAGGCTGAACAATCCCAACTTCATCAACCTGCTTTCACAGGAGAGCTGTTCCATCCCTCTTCATCTCTGTGGCCCTCCTCTGGACTAACTCCATATCTATCCTGGGCTGAGGACTCCAGAGTTTAACACAGCACTCCAGGTGAGGTCTTAGGAGTACCAGTACTCTCAAGTCCTCTTCTGCAGGCCTGCTCTAAATTCCTTCATCCCCCAGCCTGTATTGGTGCCAGGGGTCACTCCGAGCATCACACAGGACCTTGCACCTGGCCCTGTTAAACTTCATGGAGTTCACATGGATTCACTTCTCAAGATTGTCCAGGTCCCTCTGGATGGCGTCCTATCCCTCAGGTGCCAATCGCACCACTTAGCTTGGTGTCATCTGCAAACTTGCTAAGGGTGCACTCAATTCCACTGTCCATTTTGTAGGGAAAAGAAAATTCATGATGTGCCTTTATTGTTTGAAAATGGAGAAGTTGCTTTTCCTCCGAACCCAAAAAGTTACTCATGCAATTCATATTACAAAATAGAACTACATGGTCTCCACAGGCAATGTTTGGCATCATAGTAGTAAATGTATCCTGGTAAAAATAAAATACCATTAATTCTGTTAAGTCTTTATAACTTTAATTACAATAGTGAATCTAATACCAAGGTAGTATTATACCACTCTACTTAAGTTAATCTTTAACAAGTTCAACTTTACAAGCTGTCTTTATAAAAATGCATTACATTGGAGCTGAATACTGTGATCCGTACTGTATTTGACATCATATAACAGGCAGTCATTAACGTCTGTATTTTATGTGAGAACATAATACTAATTTGTTTCTTGTCTGTTTAACTGCAGCATGAGACTAGGTTAGATGATGTGGAAGTTCTGAGCTGGCAGTGTTTTCATGTGCTTTTAGTTCAGAATTTAATGGCTTTATGGTTGCTGTATGCTATGAACCTTATATCTGATAAATGCCGTAATATTAAAAGAGGTTGGTTTTCTAGCAAGGCCAGGTTGGACAAAGCCTTGGGTGGTATGATTTAGTGTGGGGTATCCCTGCTTATGGCAGGGGGGTTGGAACTAGATGATCTTAAGGTCCTTTCCAGCCCTAACTATTCTATGATTCTATGAAACAGTACTGGTCCCAATACAGAGCCCTGAGTCTCTACTGATCTCCATCTGGACATGAAGCCATTGACCACCACCTTCTGGATATCACCACCCACCCAATTTCTCATCCACCAAACAGTCCACCCATCAAACCCAGATCTCTCAAATTTAAAGAGAAGGATGTTGTTGGGAACCTTGTCAAAGGCCTTAGAGAACCAGATGCACCAGTCTTTTAATTCTCTTCATAGTTCTGCACTGGATGCAGTCAGTGTGTCTGTATCTTTCTTGTACAGAGGACCCAGAACTGAACATAGTTTACTGTGGGTGGCCTTATTTTCCCCCAGGATCCCAATGTCTTTCTCTGCAGAGCTGCTTTCCAGCCAATTGGTCCACAACATGTATTCATGTCCAAGGTTATTCCTCCCCAGATGTAGAACTTTGCATTTTCCCTTAAGGAATTTCATGAGATTTCTCTTTGCTTAGTTCTCCACCCTGTCTCTCTGAATAGCAACACAACTATCTGGTGAATCAGTCACTCAGTACCATCTCTAAACTTGAAGAGGGTGTATTCCGTTCCTTTTTCCAGACTATTAATGAAGATATTGAACAGTACTGGACCCACTAGTAACAGACTAACACAACACATACCAGAGCTGCTACATTGCCAAAATCAAGACAAGACAGCAAGACTAATTTCTGCTGTTAGGGCTTCTATGTAGAGATTATTAGTTTATTAATTTCTCTTGTAAGTACACAAAACTAACACATGCAGGGACTCATGGCCTGGTTGTCAAGGCAGCTGTCTTGCCCTTTCTTCAAATTAGGATACACAAACCTATGATAGCCATTAGTTCCTCTCACAGGATATCTTCCTGCAGCACTTAAATCTTGTCAGTGCCAAAATCAACCAATATGCAAAAAAGAATAACTCACTGCAGTGATTATTTCCAACATTTTTTAGTCCAGGCTCCTAAAACATCCTCTATGGAGGTATCCTCAATGCACCCAATCTGCCTGTTGTACAGAGGCTGTTAATTGTAGATAATCTTTGCTCTAAGGCGTTTTGATATTGTTCTATTGAACTAATTCTGTACAATGAATGTTTGATATAATAAACTTGGTACTATAGTTGTATACTGGTAGTATAATTTTCAAAAAAGGAATAACCGAGAGGATTTAATTCTTGTCCTTTGTTCCAAGACAAGGGATACTTGACCATGTAATCAATCATATTTGCTACAAGACAGGAACAATTAGCCATAGTGGTCTTAAATTTCTCTTTAGTGAATTTTAGCAAGTACTGTTTTTCCTACAACCTTAATCAGCCTGCCTGAAAAAAGGAAAGTAAAATAGATTTATATATAATTCTAACTTTTTATTTTTAGATACAAAACTATGGGACTAGTCAGAACAGTCATAATGCTATGATTTCAGCAGAAAATTACACTGCATATTGTTGTAAACTGCTCCACACTGGAATGTCAAAGAAGACATAATGGAACTGGTATCCTCCCTAAGTTAATGGGAGGTTTCCTAAGAAGCTGCAGATAGTAGCAAGCACTATATGTATCTAGTAAGATCCTCTCGTTTCTCTAGCACCCATGCAGCTGATGCTGCTAGCGGTCAGAAATTCTCAAAACTGCCCATGACACTGCAGTAGGACTTGGGAATAGCAGTTACTTTTTGCTGCAAAAATAGCAACAGAGTAAATTTCCACTAGTTTCTCTGTCCAGCACAAATAGACCTGAAAGCAATGAACCGGTCAGAGTGAACTGAGACTAGAAATCAAAAAGCACAGAGGGCATTGTGTCTCAGAGGAGCAACAGCAGGTAACAGTGCAGAGGTTGCAAAGCAGATACAAGTAACATCACAGAGTTGAAAAATGAGGGAAAATATAGATCCAAAGCTATTCCCTCACTTTTACCTCATCAGCAGTGAAGCTTGTCACTCATCAGTAGCTTTACACCAAAGAGGTGTATGAAATAGACTGGTACTACCTATTTTTGGCCACAAGTCATTACCTCCCTAAAAGAAGGAGAGTTACAGATAATCTGTTCCTCCTCAAATACTTACCTAATATGTCTCCCATAACTTTCATTGATGGAAAATATGGTTTAAGTGACTAAAAGTCTTCATTACTTTAGCTTCCCTATAGAATCTGGGTCATGGTAATGTCTTTCCTACTTCCCTGTTACTGCTATGCTTCTACCCTTGTGCCCTGCAAGCTTAATAACTTCAGTTCCTACCCAAAAAGCAGGAAATAAAAATTAGCTCTCAAGTTGTTTTCACCTAGTGCACTTGGTGTCAGTTTCTACAGCTGTGTGCTTGCTTTTTAAAATGAAAGAACCAGGATTTTTTCAGTAAAATACAGTCTATATTAATTCAGCAAATTATGGCCTGTATAAGCTGATTAAATTAAATGGTATTTTATATACATTTAATTGTAAAAATACACTAACCTTTTCTTCTGAATCTCTCTGAAATCCATTCAATTCAATATCTAAATTTAGGAGAGTGAAATATTTCAGTTGTATTTTCCACATCTGAACGTTATCATCTCTAATAAAACAGCCTCATTTCCTGACTGAGGCTGAACTTCCAAACTTTAAAAATTAATACAGTCATGTTTCCTAACTGAAATTGACAACAAGGTTTCTAAATAGGGTCTGTTAGTCACTAGAGTATATTCTAGGGCTATTTTGTCACATATCTTCACCTCAGCTTAGAGGCCCATGTTTCCAAAGACAATCAGCAGATGGAATTGCCATCCATTCCCCAGGATGAGACCTATTCCCTGCTCTATGTAATTACAATACAATTAGACAATACAACTAAAACAACCCAATAATTTACTGCCTCTGAAAAAGGCTGATCCCAATCCCTGTGCTTCAATCACCACCTTTTGACATACATGTAACTCCCTAGTAATTTCCTAATCAGAAATGAACTGAATGATTTTCTACTGGGTTTGCAAAAATTAGCTCAAACAGGGAGACAGCAAAACAGATAGGTCAATCTTGCACTCCTGGCAGCATAGAGGAACAAACAGAAGTACAACTGAAGTAGCAGCTGGTGACAGGCAGATCTGGAGAATCACCAGTAGCTTTTTTTGCTTCTCCTTTCTTACAGATGCCTTTGATTTCGGATATGTTGGTAAGAAGCATGTAAGAACCTTAATGACTGTTACATCCATGTTTACCTTACATATCCATAGAGCACTTGAGTACCATGTGGCTTGTAACTTTAATCAGAAAAGCAATGAAATAGTTTTAAGCTATAAAATGTAGCACTGGCTTGGGAAAAACATTTATTTCTTCAAACAATCCCAACAGAATAATTACAAGTGTGCAACTTGTAGTCCAAGACAAGTGTGAAAACTAAACAACCGCTGTAAAGGCCACATGTAGTCAGATCCTAAATAAACCTACACGGATACTCATCTTCAGCTTCTCAAATTATTTTGCCACAGCTAGAGCAACTTTCAGTTTTGTGCAAAACACAACATACCTACAGAATTATTTTGGTGTCCCTCTACTGCAGCATTCAGTGAAAAACCAGACTTAGAACTATTTTCAGTAAGTGACAGGCACTTTATCCAACCCCTGGAATTAAATAATATAATAAAAAGGTTTTCTTCAGAAATAATTGTAATCTGTTCAGTTTAGAACAATTTCTACAATACTTTAGAGTTTATTTATATAGTTTTGCACTTACAGTTACTTGCGGAAACTACTGCAATTATGTTAAAGGCATACTTCTCTTTACAAGCATATATAGCTGGTAAGACTTTCAGATTTCCTAAAAGGAGCTAACTATGTTTGTACATCAGTGAAAAAATGGTCATTCCTACTTTTATTACTTCTTCCAGTATTTCTATTATAAATTTATCTGCTGCTGAAATCATTCCATAGCTTCTAAGAGTGAAAGTTCTAATTTATTTGTTACAAATTTTTTGTTTATTTGTCTAATGTCTAATCCCTGAGTAGTTCACAATCATTCCTGTTGCTTATACCCTTATATCATTGACGGAAATATCAGCAATGAAAACAAGTACAGTTTGACCCATACTGGAAACAGAATTGCCACTGACATAAACATAGATGCTTCACTAAGCAAACAAGGAAACTACTTCACAATAGAGTATTCACAGTAAAGTAACATACAAAGGGAATTAGAATTTAATTGTTTAATTATAGTCCACCTGACTGGACTTCCTGTGTGACCTATAATACTCACTGCAGGAGGGACTGAGACTGGTCAGATGTGTACGCCTCTTGAAATATCTGAATGAAAAAAAAAAATTAGCAAGTTAGTAAAGGAAGTACTTCATAATTTCTCAGCTTTATTACATGCTTATACTTCAGTAATTGAGTTCGAAAATGGAAAGTTTTGATCCAGTCTTTACATAAGATAAAAATCCATTCTACTTAAACCTTTTTTTTTTTTATTTGTGCTGTTTGAAAACAATGCTAAAAAATAGATCAAGACTGTGAAAGACAGCACTCACCAGGAAGGAAAACATAGCTATGCAAGTACGACACAAATGCTCTAAATGTTAAGTGTTTTATACATCAAAAGACAAAAAAAAAGGTACTTTTATTTCAACTCCCAGTTTTAATCCTCTTTTTGTAACAATTGCCTTTTTTCACTAAGACAGAGTGCTACTCCAGAGACTGTGGAGTTCAGTATACAGCCCTCAATATCAGTGATAAAACCAGAATTAAAGAACTTAGCTGACAACTTGCTGTTACATCAGCAAGCTGCAAAGTGACAGAGCTGCCACATGCAGGGGCATGAAAGGTCATGAGGGTAAGGTGAGAGCTAGTATCACAGCAAGAACCAAATTGGAACTCTTTAGTAAAAGGAACTTGGATCTGCTTTTCTGTCTCTGTACATAACAGCAAGATCTCCCCTAGCCTGGAACAAGAAACTTTTATGTGAAGTGTAAGGCAACCAAGGAATGATTAAGACATGCAAGTGAGCTGCAG
Organism: Agapornis roseicollis; assembly: GCA_002631895.1. Lineage (NCBI taxonomy): Eukaryota > Metazoa > Chordata > Aves > Psittaciformes > Psittacidae > Agapornis > Agapornis roseicollis. The sequence goes on from NDXB01008022.1 coordinate 7,329, forward strand.
AACACTTCTGATCCAGATGAGCCAAAGACTGGGTATTACTATTGGACTATCAGCTTAACAGCTGCAATTTTAAACACATTGGTGACATACAGTAGAGAGCATTCACAGCATCAGGAAAACTCTGGGAAAGAACCTGACAGTGCGGCCACAAAGCGATGACTTATTTGGCTTGCACAAGATATTAGCAACCAGCAAGAACAACTATCTTAGCAATGACATGAAGAGCAACAGGAGAAGTCAGCACAGTAAGGACTGCTAAAAGGCTCATTGGTACAGAACAGATTATGTAGAAACAGCCTTTACAACAATTATAGACTCATCTAGTTCAAAAATACTGCAATGGTATAGTTGGCAGAAAGTTACTGACTTTGCTAAATAAACCCTATGTACAAATCAGCCCTGGTATTTACACAGAACATTATTAAGAGACCAAGCAAGGTCAGCAGGTTAGCAGAACAACTACTAAATCTCTTTGACTAGCTAACATTGCTCAGTCAGACACTTAAAGCTCAATGGTGTACCTCAGAAGAAGGAGAAGCTATTTTGTCTGCTAAAAAATAAGGTTCTAAGCAAAATCAATGCATTGCTGATAGGTTGTGAGGCCTTCTCACATCTTGAAAGTTACTCAAATAGTATTTGTGGCCAAGGATTCCAAGTATTTAGAACAGCCTTTTGTCTTGTTCTCTTGCTTTTGGCAAGAAAATTCGTGCAAAACTCAAACTATTTTTCTCATTTGAACACTTACTAATACAGCCAACTATCTGAGCGGACTCCAGGTGTGCTACAAAAAAAAATCTCTAAGTGCCGCCACCAAACAACTTCAGGTGCACTTGGCCAAACTGGGCAAGAAAAAACAAAGACCCTGAAAAACATGAAAAGCACAAACCTGCATCATGGGGCCTGCCTGAACAAGCCATGGAATAGGGGTTTAGTAGATAACAGCAACGATCTGTCAGTTGGAAAGAACCTGAATCCTACAAAATCCGTCTGTATATCTACTGCATCTCTGGTGGAAGAGAAGCCTTACTTACAATCTTTTACACAGAATCACAAAATAATTTAGGTTGGAAAAGATCTTTATGATCACTAAGTTCAACCATAAACATAACACAGCCAAGTCCACCATGGAACCATGTCCCTAACTGCCACATCTAAATGTCTTTTAAATACCTTCAGGGATGGTTACTCAACCACTTCCCTGGGCAGTCTGTTCCAGTGCTTGACAACCCTTTTAGTGAAGAAACTTTTCCTAATATCCAATGTAAACCTCCCCTGGCACAACTTGAGGCCATTTCCTCTTATCCTTTGCTCGTTACCTGGGGGAAGAGACTGACTCCCACGTCACTGCCACCTCCTTTCAGGTAGTTGTAGAGTGAGTGAGGTTCCCCCTGAGCTTCCTTTTTTCCAGACTAAACCACTCCAGTACCCCCAAGCCATTCCTCATCAGACTCGTGCTCAGCATTCACCAGCTTCACTGCCCTTTTCTGGACCCACTCCAGCAACGCAATGTCTCTCATGTAGTGAGGGGCACAGAACTGAACACAGGATTTCAGATGCAGCCACAATCACTTCCCTGGCCCTGCTGGCCACACTTTTTCTGATACAGGCCAGGGTGACATTGGCCTTCTTGGCTGCCTGGGTACAAGCTGTCTCATGTTCAGCCACTTGTCAACCAGCACTTCCAGGTGCTTTTCTGTGAAGAGCCACACTGGTGCAATCTATGCATGCAAGTATCAAGGATGAAAGGCTAATATGGTTCCTTACAACATTCAGTGAAGATTTAAATTTTATACTGTCCCCATGCTGTGCATAACCAAGCTGCCAGTGGCACGCTATACAGTTCTCCCAGGAACAAAACACAAACCCAAAACAAATAAAATTGTGAGTTTCCCAAACTATTCCATGAAAAGTACTAGGTTTCTTTGCTTTTATGACTTTTTCTTTGGCAGACAGGGGATTTATCCTTAGACTCAGAAGAATCCCTTTTTGAGATTGCAAACTAGCTACTTCGGTGAGACACACAAAGCCAAAGGCTTAGGATAGGCAGCAAATAGTTATCTCTGCTCCCAGAGGAGAAAGGGAGAGCGCACAAATGGGAACTTCCCTCACTCCCTCTGTCCTCAGAAAACTATGATAAACTTCAGTCAAGACAATCCTGGGACATGCAAGCAGCAAAACAGACTTACAGAAAAAAGTCTTTGAAATAATAATTTCTTTTTGATTTATTCAAAATCAAAATGAGAGAAATTTATTTGCAATTCTGTAATGCTCTGTAACTTCAGTAGAAGGAGTGTCTTTTTTCAATGCAGTTTCCATCCTCTAGAAAGCAGTTTAGTTCTTTTAAAAACTCTTCTCATACTGGAAAAAGGATACATAGTGATCTTTGGACTGGTGAATCCACAACACTAAAGACAGTCTAACAGTTACAGGTTTTAAAATAATCTCAGTTACATAGAATCATAGAATAGTTAGGGTTGGAAAGGACATTAAGATCATCTAGTTCCAACCCCCCTAAGGGACACCTCACCTCACCCTAAACCATGCCACCCAAGGCTTTGTCCAACCTGGCCTTGAATACTGCCAGGGATGGAGCACTCACAACCACCCTGGGCAACACATTCCAGCATCTCACCACCCTAGCAGGAAAGAATTTCTTCCTTATATCCAGTCTAAACCCCTCCTGTTTAAGGTTGTTTGTACTTGTTCCAGGAGTGTGTCCTATGCGGGTGGAAAACTGATTGCTCAACTGAAGAGAAGTTTATTGACTAGACACCAAATGTTGACAAACATATTGAAAGACAGGCTAATTAGCAGAATAGGGAATGCAAAATTATCTGCTGAGTAGAATAATTAGCCCATCATTATGCAAGCATTCTATTCTGCATTTCAGATTATTATTCTTTTTAAAGAAACAATTGTCCAATCAGTGGATCACAGTTAATCTCATAATGAGTAACTGAAGGGTGTATTCTCACATGGTTAACCCAGATAGTTGTCCTTCAGCTTCTGAAGGGAACATATTAAAAACTCTGTCCTCCACAGCTTCTTTACCTTTGTCATGGTCTTGTTCCTCACATGCACCCTCACCAAATACCAGGGAAGAGACCTTGATACATTCCTGGAGAGAATGTGCTACACATGTAACAACTGTCATGATATAAAATTCATTTCAGCTGCAAAACACCAGGTTCTTTTGCACATAAAGAATGTGAGTCCCAGGAGTTTATTAACAATTATTAGCTAGGTATGTGTAGCAGGTTACACATAATTTCTATGCTTACTGGATTTATTTGTTGTTGCTTCCAACAATAGGTGTGATCACAAAATTTCGGTATAAAACAGATTTCTGGAGAACTAATTCCTAGGAAAACAAACAAACAAACAAGAAAATTACAGTAATTGTAGGAATGAGACTGTGACATATAATCCATCCCTGGCAGTGTTCAAGGCCAGGTTGGATGAAGCACTGGGTGACATGGTTTAGTGTGAGGTGTCCCTGCTTATGGCAGGGGGGTTGGAACTAGATGATCTTAAGGTCCTTTCCAACCCTAACTATTCTATGATTCTATGATGTTTTGATTGCCTTAATTTCTATATAACATTCCATAACTCCACAAATTTCTACATACCCCAGTAACTGAGGTATAGGCATCAAAGCTTCTGATATGCAATGGACTTAAGTGGTTAAACAGTCTATTTCAAATTTTTTTTTATTTTAAAAAGATTTCAAAACTACAATATAGGAGAGGTCAGAAATTAATAAAACCAGATCAGGGGAATTTATTTCAATTAGTGTTCTGGCACCTCCCTGAGTGCATATTGGAGATTAACTCTTTCCTATATTTTTTTTTTTTAAACTAAAAACTGTAATTTTGGTGAGCTGCCTGATCCACTTGACTAAGAAATGTCCGTAGTCCTATATGGAATACTTCAATGATTATACAAAAGAAGAACTTCTCGAAAACCCCTAGGTTTCCAAACTAAAATGTTGCTACTGACATTAACAAAATATACAGAAAATTAATTTTTGTTATGTATCTCATCACCCAATTGCTACTAAAGGAGTATGCACAAAATATATGAGCAATGAATATTAATTCCAATTTACTGAATGTAAATTGCCACAGGCAGAATGCTAAAAATACCATAATCTATTACATTTACAGAGACCAAAAAAACCCACCCAGCCCTCAGACAAATCCCCAGTCCAAAAACGGAACAAGTCATAGAATCATAGAGTAGTTAGGGTTGAAAAGGACCTTAAGATCATCTAGTTCCAACCCCCCTGCCATAAGCAGGGACACCTCACACATAAACATGCCTTAAACCACGCATATTGAATGTTGAAAGGTTTTAATTCCAGTGAATAACCACAGACAAATTCAAAATGGGATGATGAGTCTTTCCTCAGACAAAACTACTGAACAACTATGAAAGGTTCAGCATCAGGAAATCACAGTGATGTGAAAAGTTTCAGTGGATTTCAATGGACTGTATGTAAGACTTATGTTAACTCAGAGCAGGCTGATTAAAAAACCACAATAGCCTGCCCAGGTCTTGAAACTGACAAAAAGATAACCCAAAAAAAGAAATCCGGAGGAACACTAAGAACACCTTTTGCCACTTACAGAATAGGTAGTCTCTGCATTGCTGCAATAAAATGTACAGGACACAAGTCAAATGGATTGCATAAAAATGCTGAGGAGGTACCCGTAAAACTATTATGTAACTACAACATGATTGCTTATGCAACCTGCTCTAAGGGAGTTACTAGGGAGAATTTTAAAACTTTAAATGAGTGTGCACACATTCATGTTAAAATTAGCAATACACTTAAAATAATGCACTTAAATATTCCTACCCAAATTTGTTTGTGTTAAAGAGAATGGATATATTAACAATATTAAAGCTTTTTTTAAAAAGTACTATGTGCAACTATAGTAACTACAACTGTTATATGTATAGATTCCATTTACAAGGCTTTTATGTGTTTAGATTCCATTTATTTTATTCAGCTCAAACACAACACACATACCCAAACAAAAAGGATATCCCTACACATAGTTCAAGCACTTCCCAAGAGAGATATTCTCAGTTACTAGCACCTATGAAAAATGGAGAAATTAAGAGCAAGCCTATTTTTCATACACTGAAGATGTGCTGAATGTTCTTCTAGAATGAGAACTAAATCCATGGATATAATTAGGAAGCACATACAGTTCATAAAAATGAACCCCATGTAATGCTTATGTTGAAGTAACATGGACTTGGGCAACACCTACAGCAGCAATTCATTGAAAAACAACACAAGCTGAAAGAAGAACCTGTCTTACCTTTATGAATTCTTGTTTCTGCACTTAAATGCACGTTATCACTAAGAAAAGGCAACCTTTGCAAAATAAAATAAAAGGCCATTAAACAGTTGCACACTCTGCTTTTCACTCCTACAAACTCCAAGGATAGTTGAGGCAACCAAGGGCACCATCTTGGCCTCTCCTGGGGACACTGCTTACCGCATACTGGCTGAGTGCATTTCTCAAGCTAACACCAACAGTAAAGAAGCCCCAGACTGTGAAGATACACCTGATACTCTGCACAGAAAAACTGCTGTAGGGAGCCGCATCACTGCTTTACAGATTTCCAAGCAATACTGGGCCACGAGGACAGCACGAAGAAGTGCAACCACTTGGTAACTTCAACTCTGCCATGTCTTAAGAGATAATGTCATTAAAATGGTATCAAGTTAAAGTTGTGGAGAAGTTAACATCAGTAGCAAACGTATTCAATAATGTGGTTTTTATGTTCTCAGAGTTGGGTTCTGATACATTTCATGTCTGCTAACTAAAATGTTATCTGGGAGGTCTGGAGGTTACAAACTCAGAGACCCACAAAGTGTGCTGTGGAAAATGCACAGGGCCATTTGCAGAGCTGAGAACTATGGTGACTAGGGGCATAAAAAAACAAAAACAGAGGGGAAAAAAAAAAAAAACCCACAACCAACAAACCAAAACCAAAACTAAACACAGCCAAACCCAAACTAAATATATGAAATACTCGAGAAGAGCCTCCCTCCCGTGGGGCTCAGGAGGGAGGGTTCACGCGTTTGGCTGTTCCTTGCCAGGGTGAAACGCGGCGCGGGGGAGCCGGAGGTCACCAGTCCGCCTCTCCTCATGGCGGCGCGGGAGCGGCCCCCAGCCCGCCGCCACACCTGCCGTCCCGCTCTCACAGGTACTCGCGGCGCAGAGGAGCACCGCGTTACCTCTTCTTCCAGAGGAACTCCTCGTCGTCTGCATCGCTTTCCGGCACGGAAGCCTCCACGATGGTCTCGTCGCTGCTGCTGTCCGCACCGCCGCTGCTCATGCCCGCTCCGCTTTCCGCTGCTCTCCCCGGCTGCCGTCTCTGGCTCCTGTGTGCCGCGCGACTCCCCTCAGCGCAGGAGGCGGCCTCCATCTTGGGCAGCCTGAGCCCCGCGTTTCAGCAGGCCAGCTGGGCGCGGGTCGGGAGAGGCAGAGCTGGAGGGGAGAGCTTGGCCGCAACCAGCGCTGCCTACTGCGCGGGAAGGAGCAGAGGGGCTGGCGGCGGGAGATAAAAGCAGGTCTCCCTGCTGAGAGATGGATCTGAGTCTCCTTTCAGCAGGACCAGCCTTGGCCTGCTTGGGGTGGCCCTTTGGCAGGGTTTGCACCTCCTTGCTAGCGTTGGGTCACTGATCCAGGGCCTGCTGTACACATCTTTCAGCAAAGCCACGAAGTGCTTAGCATTCTCATACACGTGCCATCGAAAATTGCTCTCTTTTCCTAATTCTTGTGCTTCCATGGCCACATTTTAAGCAGCTAACTTCATCTGCTGCCCTGAGCAGTGGGAGTGGGCAGTGGTTGGGCTTGAAGGTTTTAAAAGGCCTTTCCAACCTAGCTGATGCTGTGATTTGTTGTTTTAAAGAGTAGGAACGTATCTGAGAGAACGAAATTACATCTTGCCAGTACTGTCACAGTATTCGCAGTGGTGTTCTTATACATAACCCGGAAATCAAGTTAACCACAGCAATATTTATCCTCAAGCAGACAGATTCTGCCCCAGCTCTGCCTCCTGCAGCTGCGCCCAGGGTCCATGTGGAGCCCAGCCGTGGACAGGCTACTGCAAGAGCTGCAGGCATAAAAGCTTGGTGGTGAAAAATGTGATTTCATTGTGCAAATTGCAAATCATAGTGACTCCTGGTCCTGGTGAGCTTGATGATAACATTGGCCTTTTGGTACTTGCCAAATCATATTCATCACCTACTGCTATGGGAAAAGTGGGGGAAACAGAACAAGATGCTGAAGGATATTTAAACTTTGTATCAATTGCTCATAATTATTGCAGTTGTGTACAAGTTGTTGTTTTGCTTGGAGTTACTCATATCCACATGCCATTATAGCAATTGCTGTGCGTATTATCAAATGACTCCAGAAATCTCACTGGTCATACAGGTGAGGTACTCAAGAAAATGTGAGTGTTAAGAGGGAAGCTGGCAGGGAAGATAGATACTGTGGGAAGTTCGTAGGATTTGTAAGCGTCACATTGAAGATGAGAATGAAAAGCGTATTTACGCATTGGAAGACTTGAGCTGACAGCAGCTACTTCGGGTGGAGTTCCCAGGAAACCTTTCCATTGGTGTGTGAGATTGAGGATCCCATTAATGTTGGAGCTACCAAAAATACTTCTAAATGAAACAGCTCATGTAAGAAGTGGGTTTGTAGACTCTGGGGTGTGCATCACCCACAGCAAAATCATCGTGGATTGTATTTGAACACATTAACCTGCAAGCTGAGACGCAACAGCACAAAGAACACTGGCAGAATGGAAGGAACATACTGCTGTTACCGAGGGCGCGGCACACCTAACTAGGTGCCCTACGAGAGCAAGGGGGGGCCTTCTGTACTTCGTGAGCCAAACCCGGTATTGCCCCTTGGGCAGCCACCGACCAGCGGGCATAGACAGAGTCTTCCTCTGCGTGCCGGGCACCGCCACTCCCCACAAGCGGGATGTCACAGCGGCCCACCGCGCCGGCATCCCACGGGCGGCATCGGAGGAAGGATGGGCTGGGCCAAGGCCATATGGGTCGATCGCCATATGTAAACGAGTCGCCTCCTGCCGCCCAATCAGGACTCACGGAGCGGGCAGCACGGCGGCCCATTGGCGGGCAGCCCGTGGCGAGATGGCGTGTTCCCCACTCCTGATCGAGTCTAGAGCTGTGCAGCGTTCGCCTGGCCGTTGCCCCGGCGACGCAGGGAGTGACGCGGCACGGGGTGGGCGTACCGGGCGCACGCCATTGGCTGCGCGATCGGGCGATGGCGGCGGCTGGCGTGCCGCGCCCCGGGTGTCCTTGCTCGGGGAGGAGCAGCCGCCTCAGTCCGTGGCGCGGCGGAAGCCAGGGCAGTGTTTCGGGGTGCGGTGGTGCGGATCCGGCGTCGGGGCGGTGAGCAGCGAGCAGCGGGCAGCGGCAGGGGTGGCAGGAGGGCCGCGTTTCGGTCAGGCGCGGTGCGGGGCAGCGGCACGGGTCCTCGTGGTCTGGGGACGGGCCGCGGCTCCTGGCGGCCCCTCGGAGATCAGCCGCCTGGATAACCGCTAGGCAGGGCGCTGCTGTCAGCGGTGTCCCACCGGGGCGGCGACCATCTAGTGTCACAGCTCCAGGTGGCGGGCGAGGGAGGCTAGAGTCGCTGTCGCGGTGCCTCCTTGACGCCGGAGGGTGCGGCTCCGTGGCGTGGGCCCCGGAAGGCTTCTCGCGGCACCGGCTGTCGCAGCGCTGCTGTTGAGCAGAGCCTCCGCGGCTGCAGGGAACAGCCCGTCGTTTTCCGTGCAGACCGAGACTCGGTCACAGTGCAGAGCTGTGCTCCGGCACGGGGCTGGCGGGAGGCCGGTGGTGGGCGTTCGGGAGGGTGATTGCCCTCACTGAAAAGCCGTTGCGTCTATAGGGTGTCATGTGCTGTGCAGGTGAGCTCTGTGCAGGCTTTCGCTCAGCTGTTTTTGCCACTCGCTACCTTTATAACGCCGTAGCTATTGCTGAATCAGCCAGCGAGAGGTGGGAGATTTGTGCTGATCTAATAAATGGTGTTGCAGATGATTTCTCTGAGGTTAGTGAACCGTGTGTCAGACCGGAGGTATTTCATTCAGTTACGGTGCACATAAATTATGTAAATTATTCATGTAAACATACAACCAGTCTAGTTTGCATTTTAGATTCTGGCTACGTTTTTTTACTTTTTTTGAAGAAGTTGCAGTTTGTTTTTGCTGCTATTTTATTTTGATTCCCAGAATGGATTTCTTTGCATTATAGTCTCCTGGAAATTTTCGGTTGAAAACAAAGGCAAATAGGAAATTATGGAATCATAGCATTACTTGCATTGGAAAGGACCTTAAAAATACCTAGTTACATCCCAACTCCCCCTCTCCCCCGTGGTGTGGATAGGGATTTATGAAGCATACTTTTTGAACCACCATTTGAAATTTAGCAAAATTATGTTAATGTCAAAGTTAATTGATATTTAACACTGCCTTGCTAATGTCAAGCTATGAGTCAGTGTAACTATAGAAATATTTTAAACAGAATTAGAAGTATAAGCTGATCACTTTACAGCACTCAGTAATGCAGGATCAATGTATGAAATCTCAGTCGATATTTTCTAGAATGGTAACTGCATAGCAAAAAACCTCATGCACTTCAGGCAGGTTAAATAAACATGAAAGCTTTAAAGAATCTTTCTAGGTTGAGAGTTAACTGACACTCACTAAACCCCAAGATTAGCAGTGAGGCATCCAATATTTTGTAGCAGCAGTAAATGATAAAAGGTTGTCTAGTGATAGGTATTATGAATAATTATTTTCACAATCAAATTAATGCAGCTTTTCCTAATTGATTTATGCAAAGCCATTTCACACTTTCTGGTTTTGCTTAGAAATGTGGAAAATACTAGCCAAAGAAAGACTTTAAGATCTTTGTAGCTCTTACTAAGAACTTGTTCATTGACAAGGTAGTAATTCCAACCGTTAGAATTTAAGAGTTGTAGATGTAGGACTGGTAGGACACTATGTAATATAGTCATGTAGTAAGTACTAATTCTGTTTGTCCTGAAACAGTGTGCTATTCAGAAGTATTTGTATTTTCATAGGCCATTGCTATGCCTTTCTTATTCTTGGCATTGCTTAAAAATCTGTGGTACTAAGATATATTCCTCTGGCTATGTCTTATTTTAGTTTTCCTAATTGAAAGATACCTTGTGTTCTGCTGAAGAAAATCAACAGTGCCACTTTGGAATAGCTTTGCAAGAACATAAATTTACAAAACCATACGGAGATTATATTACACAGGGAAAAACAAATTATGATGTTGACTTTGAAAGGAGTGGTTATGCTGTGTTTGTTTTTTAATAAAAGCTTTCTGTCAGGAAAAAATCTATTTACAATAAAAGCAGTCCTCAGTGAATGGTTCCATGAGCCAAAGAGTCCTGCTATGCCTTCACTGTGAAGAGTAGAGAAAAACAGGCTGGTGCTGTTAGTGCACCCATGATTGAGATTGGCTTTCCTGTTTTTCAGCAGGAAACCGGTATGATTCTGGTATCTTCAGAAACACTAAGCAGATAGATTTGCCCTCTCTGTTATTTTCTCCATTGAATGACAGATTCATTTTCGATGTCCAAGCAAAAAAAAAAAAAAAAAAAAAAAAAAAATATAAATAAGAAAAAAATTACTAGAAGACTCCATTCCCAGAAACCTGATGGAAGGGTTGTTATTTTTAAGGCAACATGATGAGTTTTTTTAGTCCACTTTGAAATGTCAGTGTGTAGAGCCCTCAATCCTCTATGGAAATATAGTTGGAAATCAGTGCTAGGTTTGTACATATAAATAGTGAATTACAGATTGTCTCTGCTAGCCAGGCTACTACTTAAGCATCTTTTGAACTTCATTATATAGTTACATAATTATCTTCCATTGCAGAGTTTTATAAGCTGTTGATCGTGTGTGATGAGAAAAGTCCCAGTGCTAATGTATTTGAAAGAATTTTTTGGCATTTTGTTCCTGTGTTAAAAATCTTCTTGATGAACTTGTCTAAAGGCACATCACAAAGCAAATTGACCAGGATTCAGTTTTGTAACTGAAGGTTGTACCATCCACATGCTCAGTTATGCCACAGAATTTTTCAGAATCAATTACAATTCCTGCTGTTGAAGTCAAGCATTGCCAACAATGGTTAGTTGGTAATTTTATGTAGTTAAAATGAAGTCAGTATTTTTGATAGGAAGAGTGAGTAGAAAAAAGTTACAGAATTTAGGAAGTGTTTATGTAAGTGGTAAAACAAGAAGTTTGAGCCAAAGTGAATCAGAATTGAATGACAGAAAGAGATGTTGTGAGTGGTGGAGACATATTAGCAAGACCTTGAAGAAACAAGGTAGATGTATATTAAAAAAAAATATATTGAGAAGGCAGGAGCAGAAGATCTTGTATTTCAGAGGTTTATATATAAATGTGTTTTACATGAAAGGTTGAAAGGTAGAGATTTTTACTCATCTGTTAATAAACTGGTTTTGTGGGTATTTGTTGGGGGGCGGAGGGGTGAAGAGTGTTCATTTGGGTTTGGTTTTGGTTTGCTTTGGCTCTTCTGAGGGATGACTTTCAGAAATGTTTAGATCTCTATTTTTTCCATGAATCCTGTACTTATGTGGAACACTCTTTTGTTGCAGGTTTGCTAAGGGTAGATAGAGACTCTTGAAAATGTTGTCCAGACTCTTTCGAATGCATGGGCTTTTTGTGGCCTCCCATCCATGGGAAGTTATTGTGGGGACCGTGACTCTCACCATCTGTATGATGTCCATGAAGATGTTCACTGGGAATGATAAGATCTGCGGCTGGAATTATGAGTGCCCCAAACTTGAAGAAGTAAAGATTTAAATTCATGTTATAGTACTTACTGTTTAGATTCAGGGTTTTCAGTAGAACAACATCAAATAGTGATATATTAGGAGGAATGTAGCTATGCAGAAATTTCTTTATTGCCTTCTTTCCCTGTTACAGATATTAAAGGTGTATATAAGCAGTGATGTGTTACAAGGTGGTTTTCATTAAATCTAATTTTCAATTGCACAGTATCTAGTTAACAAGGAGTTTATATTGTTTGCAATATTTTAACTTTTTAAGACTGACAAGCAGTGATACCAGCAGTGAAAGTAACTTTTTAGTGCAGATTCACAATGGGTTTTTTTATTACTGAAACTTAAGGAGTTACTCCTTTATGACCTAACAAAATTGCTTTGTATTTCAAACAGGATGTTCTGAGCAGTGACATCATCATCCTGACAATCACGCGCTGTATAGCAATCCTTTATATATATTTCCAGTTCCAGAACCTAAGGCAGCTTGGATCAAAATATATTTTGGGTACTGTATGTGAATTTTGTATTTGCTGTATGCATTTTAATTGGGTTTGAATGTAAACTGGTAACAGATGCTCAAGTTCAAATACTTATGTACCCAAGGGGGTTATTTCAGTTACTTGCTTGATAGCAGAATAAATTTTTGGCACATATCAAAGTGCAATTTTTTAAAGGATTTTTGTGTAGTTACATGAACACTGGAAATGTAATTCTTGAAATACTTACTATGTGAAACACTTAAAAATATAGAGCTGTTTATAAGCCAATTTTCGGTTTCACTGATAATGAGAAGGATTGTGGCTTTTACTTCTTAGAGTCTTAGTTTGAATACAGTACAAATTTTAGATTTAAATGTCTGCACAAAAATAGCACCCACTTCAGTTTGTATCTTACCTGCTGTTACTGCAGTCTGAGAGATGAGGGTCATCATTTGTTTGCTTCAGGACTGATCTAAAGGTATAGGTTTACTATTTTCCTCCTTATATATAAAACAAAATCTTTCAATTCGCTCTCTCTTTTTTTTTTTTTTTAAGGTATTGCTGGGCTCTTCACAATATTCTCAAGTTTTGTTTTTAGTACAGTGGTAATTCACTTCTTGGATAAAGAGCTGACAGGTCTGAAGTAAGTAATGAATTGTTTTTCCTGATTTCTTACTTGAATTTTTGTTCCTCTACAGTAGACCTTGAATTTTAACATATGCCTGTCTTTTTTCAGTGAAGCTTTACCCTTCTTTCTGCTTCTGATTGATCTGTCAAGAGCAAGTGCATTAGCCAAATTTGCGCTCAGTTCCAACTCACAGGTTAGGGTTGTTCTTTTTCTGGTTGGTTGGTTGGTTGGGTTTTTCTGGATTTGGGGTTGTTTTTTTATTTTGCAATGGAGTTCTTGAATTTAATGTTCAAATAGGTACGTAATCCCATCGTGGGGGAGGGGGTGGAACTAAGATGATCTTTAAGGTTCCTTCTAAGCCAAACCATTCTATGATTTCACCAATGAAATAGCTGCAGCAGACCCCCTAGAGTTTGCCATGCTCGGCTTATGGAGGAAATACCTTTGCCCCCAGCAGAAAGGCTTAGTGTCTTTTATGTCTTCTTTCTGTCAGCTAAGTCCAGAGAGTTAAATAATGGAATAATTAAAGTTAGGGTATGCAACCATAGGCAGCAGTGGTTGCAAGAACTTTTGAAATGCCATGACACAAGTGGTTTTTATTTTATGTCTTAAAGTGTAGAAGTCCTGTAGTTAAAGTCTGTGCCCATTAGTGTTTTAGGAGCTTAGAATAGTGGTGGACCAAAGGTAGAGAAATCAATAAAAGTTAAATAATTTTATGTAAATAAAGACTGTCAAACTTACAGGAAACAAAGCAATTAAAGAATATATGCTCTCATAGTAGTTCATTTTCAATGTGTGTTTTGTAAGGACTTAATCACCATACTACTACTCAATTTACTAATCAGGTACTAATTGTGTTATGTGTACTCCCTTAATTTGATTTCTCTCTTTATATTAATGTACAGAAATTTTTCTTTCTAGGATGAAGTTAGAGAAAATATTTCACGTGGAATGGCAATTTTAGGCCCTACGTTTACCCTAGATGCACTTGTCGAATGTCTTGTGATAGGTGTTGGTACTATGTCAGGTGAGTGATACAATCTAAGGATGATACAGTCTTTCAGTCTAAATCTTGAAAGGCCTTGGGATATTGAGAGTTTCAAATGATAGTTGTTGCCCACGAGGGTGGAGTGACTTAATCTATTTTTTTACCTTCCTGGTTAGCCTGTACTACTAGTTTCATGCACTTATGGATAATATGCTCAAGAGAAATTTGAAATACAAATAACCATAGGAATAGACTTCTCTGTAGCTGCTTTTATGAAATGGAGGCTTCCTGTCATTCCTGTTAACATCTTAAAAGACCTGCTAACATTCTCTCTTGGGCATTCTTAAAAATGAGTTACACTTCCAGCACATGCACACCTATTTCATATTTCTGCAAAAATGGAGTATTTCTAAAAATTACACCAGGAAAACCAAATAACCAATCTTTTAAGTGGTTGGGTTTTGTTATTTTTTCCCTTCCAGTCTTCTGATCTTCATTAGTTCTGTGTGCAGTAGCAGTTAAATTTCCTTAAAAGAAGAACAGTTAAATGTAATAAATGAAGGCTTTGCAAGTGTAAATGATTTCTTTGTAAAATCAATCAAAGTGCCATAGTTCTGACTAAAGAAGGTTTTTGTTTGCAATTTTGGTTTTTGTCTGTTGCTTAGGGATTTTTCTTGAGGGTAAGGTTGGTGTTTAAGCTGTCTCACATACCTTAAAGGCATCTTTCAATGCACTTGCTTTTCAAACTGTTTTGGACCTTTTCAGGGTATTATGTCTTAATTAGCTGTTGTCCTAGCTTACATCTAGGAAAAAAACCCCTTGTTTTGGCATAGCATATAGTTGGGTTTTTGTTTGGGTTTTTTTAATTATTTGTACTGTTAGCTGTTTCATCTTTACTAAGGAAGTTCTATAATGCATGTGCGACATGGCTAACTGACTTCACCGAATAGCACAATTTTGAAGAGTAGGTGAGGTATAAAGTGTTTTTTACTACCTTCTGCAGGGATTTTGGTACATAATGGCAGCTATCTGCTCTTTGCCTAGATAAGTGAGGAGTTCGAAACTTTCAATGTGACGCTTTGAAATCTTGAACTGTAATTATTTGTATGTACTTAAGCTTTAAAAGTTTTTTGTAAATACTATACCATAAATACATACTGTACTTGGAATAAGCTAATGCACAGTGGCTAGGGCTTAATGTGCTCGTTTTTCATTAATCTAGATAGCTCACCCTGTAATTTGCAGTGTCAGCTTAATGGTTTCTTTTGCACTTCTGCAACACTTCTTTGAGTATACAGAAAGATTGTTGCATATACAATTGTAAGAAATGTCTCTTTTTTTTTTATGTAGGTGTGCGACAACTTGAAATTATGTGCTGCTTTGGCTGTATGTCTGTCCTTGCCAACTACTTTGTCTTCATGACCTTCTTTCCAGCTTGTGTGTCCTTGGTATTAGAGGTAGGACCAGCATAAAGACAAGATCAAGCTTAATGTTCAGACCTTGTGCTTCCGTAGGCTTTACATTTCTCCATGGAATCACACACCAGCGTGTTTATCTTTTCAAAGCAAACAGAGGAAATGCACAAAAAAGAGTTATGGTGGCCCAGCTGATAATGGTAACTTGTAAATGCCACTGTAAATGAGTTACACTCAGTGGTGAGTTTTGACATAAAGCAGAGTAAATTAATTATATTGTAAACTATTGGTTGTGCAGGGTTTTTCCACGATTTACAGTCTAATGTAGGTTAAGCAGTAGACTGTAGGCTGACTCCTTGTTTATAATTTGTTAATGACCAAATAAAAACACAGTGTCAAAGCTTGCTTGCTGGTTCTTCCAGGACGTACTAAATATGACCCATTTTAAATTCTATTATTTTTGCAGCTTTCAAGAGAGAGTCGTGAAGGACGTCCTATATGGCAGCTTAGCCATTTTGCTCGTGTTCTGGAAGAAGAAGAAAATAAACCAAATCCTGTAACACAGAGAGTCAAAATGATTATGGTTTGTGGCTCTTTTTTACCTGTGGTTATACAGTCAGTAAGGTGTCTTAGTGCAATGAATCAAGCTTTTGCTTTCTGCAGATTTGTATTCTGCATCCCATTAGTCTTGTTAACTATGGTAATTTATGTACATCCAAAGTCTTCCTGCCTATGCCATCTCTGTGTACACATTTCACATGTACTAATTCCCTCCTTATTACACTGAAGGTGGCAGAGCACCGAAACAGGCTGCCTGAGGGGAGTTGTATAGCCTTCCACTCTGGAGACATTCAAAACCTACCTGGATACATTCCTGTGTAACCTGCTGTAGGTGGCCCTGCCTTGGTAGAGGGGTAGGACTAGATGATCTCCAGAGGTTCCTTACAACCCTAATGACTCTCTGATTCTTAACTCCTACAGTATTGAGCAACTGCAAGGATGTGGAGGGACAGGTTCAAAGCTGAGTGTTACTGTGATAGGCCAAAATAGGTGTTGGATGAGAGGTGTGGAAAATCAGCCTTTAACTTTAGATTTTTGAGGAATGGAAAATATACAAAAAACCCTCCCACAAAACCAACTGGACAAAAACTAGAGAACGTTTAATCTTAGTTTGTCAGATACCTAGTTACTCTTGAAAAATTAATACTTGTTTTATGTTTTTACTACAGTCACTGGGTTTGGTTCTTGTTCATGCCCATAGTCGTTGGATAGCAGAACCAGCTGCTCAAAACAGTACTGTAGAAAATTCAGCGGAATTGGATGAGAATGCACCCAAGAGAATTGAGCCTAACGTTTCTTTATGGCAGTTCTACCTTTCTCGGTAGGTGACTTCACAGAAGAGGTGTTTCCTTCATTAAGCTGTATTCTCCAGCTGCTAAGCTTTGTAAACTTGCTTTACAAGTGCTTTACACTTGTGAACTAAGATCCAGGATTTCCTGTTTGTCCGGTCTCCTGGAAGTAATCAAGGAATGATCAGGAGCCAGTTGTCCTGTATGCATCAAAATGCTACCTTTTCCCACTAGCACTGACACCTTTCAGAGCACGGTGGAAAATAAATTTTGTGAGTGCACTAGGGTAATTATTTATGTGGAGCTTTTCCACACAAATGGAAAAAGCACAGAAGCTGTGTCACATTGCCTTTCCTTCAGCTCAGCTGAAGTTAACGGCACTGGTGGTTCTGTCTGCTGAAAGTTCAGAGCTGTCTGGCCTCATAGCAGTTCAGCTTGGATCATAAGTAGTCATTCTTGGTAGAGGATGATCATTGAAGCTCTACTTTATCATTGGCAGAAAGGCCCTTTATGAATATCTTACAGTCCTTTTTGTTACTGGGATTGCTTTTTAGCTAAGATTTAGTAACTGTTTAATGACATCTTAGAATTCTGAGATTGTTAATGATGCACAAATGATTTGTCTACTCTAACCTAGCATATTTGAATGTCCTGGTAGAAGATGCCTTTTGACTGGGATTTCTGTAACAGTATGAATTATGATGAAACTGTTGCTCTTTGTAAAGCAAAGGGATGTGAGAATGCTGTTTATAAACTACAAATTGTATATACCATGTATTTACTTTTTGTTTGTCTTTTGTCTGTTTCAGAATGGCCAGTATGAATATCGAACAAGTAATCACTCTTGGATTAGCCCTGCTCCTTGCTGTCAAATATATCTTCTTTGAGCAAGCAGAGACTGAATCCACACTCTCACTGAAGAATCCCATAACATCTCCAGTGACGGTCCAGAAGAAGGTCCCAGAGAATTGTTGCAGGAAGCAACAATCTGGACTTCTGAAAAACAATCAGAAATGTAACACATCAGAAGAAGCTTTAGTTCCCAAAGACGGAAATGGTAATTTTTAGTATTTTAAAGTCTGAAGCTATTCCTGAGTATTTGGAACAAATACTGAAATCTGTGTTTATGTGTTGTATTTGGAAGCAAAACTTAAAAATCTTTTAATTGTCTTTTTGCAGCTGAAGTCATAAAACCTGTATTAGCAGAGTCACCAACCAAGGCTACATTTGTAGTTGGCAGTTGCAGTCCTGTGGAAACATCTTCATGTCTTCATGGAAAAGAGGAAGAAATTGAGTTACCAAAAGAGCCTCGTTCTATTGAGGAGTGTGTTAGTATACTTGGAAATGCAGAGGTATGGAAAAATAAGAATTGTGGGTTTTTAGTAACTCGGGTAAGATATTACAACAATACAAAACGCTTTCATAAGCCACTTCTCCTGCAGATAGTAGGGGCAGGGTAGTTCATGGAGCAGCTTCATCATTCATGACATACCAAGTCATTGAAGCTTCATCATTTGCATGTGCAAGTGGGTGACTGGGTAAAAAGTTCTTAATCACATTGTGGCCTACTGTAAAACCTGATAGTGGCAATTGGTTCTTTTAGATGTACTCTGATAATGTCAAAGTGAACTTGTACTTGTTTTCATTTGGAAATACCTAAAAGGATTTTCACCAGGAGAAACTGTTCTTTCTTTCCCCCTTCATGTTTCCAGAAAGGAGCAAAATTCCTTACTGATGCTGAGGTCATCAGTTTAGTTAATGCTAAGCATATTCCTGCATACAAATTGGAAACCCTGATGGAAACTCAGGAACGAGGTGTGTCCATTCGCAGACAGATGTTATCTAAGAAACTCCCTGAACCTTCATCTTTGCAGTATCTTCCATATAGGAATTATAATTATTCTTTGGTAAGTAAAAGGCAGACAAGCAAAATTCACTCTAAAACAGTTTTCCAAATAGATGAGATATATGCTTGGCTGCATCAAAAGGAGCATGACCAGCAGGTTAAAGGGGGTTGATCCTGCCCCTCTACTCTGCTCTCGTGAAGACCCCACCTGGAGTATTGTGTGCAGTTCTGGTGTCTTCAACATAAAAAGGACATGAACTGTTGGAACAAGTCCAGAGGAGGGCCATGAGGATGATCAGGGGACTGGAGCATCTCCTGTATGAAGAAAGTTGGGGCTGTTCATCCTGGAGAAGAGAAGGCTGCATAGAGACCTCATAGCAGCCTTCCAGTATCTGAAGGGGGCCTACAGGGGTGCCAGGGAGGGACTATAGTGATAGGACAAGGGATAACGGGTTAAAACTTAAACAGGGGAAGTTTAGATTGGATCTAAGGAAGAAATTGTTTCCTGTTAGGGTGGTGAGGCACTGGAATGAGTTGCCCAGGGGGTTGTGAATGCTCCATCCCTGGAGATGTTCAAGGCCAGGTTGGACAGAGCCCTGTGTGACATGATTTAGTGTGAGGTGTCCCTGCCCATGCCAGGGAGGTTGGAACCCTAACTATTCTATGATTCTGTGTACATAAAATAAAAAATGAGCTTGGTGAAAACTGATACAGAAGATAAAAGGTAGTGCCCTATGTATGCCTTTTTTATGCTCCTAATGTTTTTAAACCAAGGGAGGTGGTGGGTGAGTTTTCCTCACTCAGAAGCGTACTCAAAATATTTCTGACTGAAGGATGCAGCTGCCTTTTCTCAGAAATGCAGAATTCCACTAATACTGAGCCTGAGTTCGGCTAACAGTAATACTGCCTGGAGCTCAAGTTAAAATGCAAGTTTATTTAAAATTTATTTAACAGTATGAGAGTGTTTTTAATAGTGTTTAAGACTTAATAAAATTCAGTGCATCAGTGAAATACTAGACATGAGCAGTATTAGCTTTTGATAGCTGTATTATCCATTTTTTTGAGGTGGGAATTGGTTGCTTTATAGATAGGTTTGTGGGTTTTTGCTAAGATACCACAGGCATTGCATGTATGTGCTGCACACTGTAATGAAACCTTAGTGATATCTTTTGTATTCTTTTTGTAAGGTAATGGGAGCTTGCTGTGAAAATGTGATAGGATATATGCCTATTCCTGTAGGCGTAGCAGGACCACTGTTTCTGGATAACAAAGAGTTTCAGGTGCCAATGGCAACAACAGAAGGTTGTCTTGTAGCAAGCACTAACAGAGGATGCAGAGCAATATGTGTAAGTATCGCTTGACTAGCTTGAAAACTTCATGTATTATAAAATGTATTTGGGGTGATACAAGGCATGTTTCTGGCTTCCTGTAAACTAAAATTCACTGTCAGTAATCTCTGTTTTCCTTCTGCTTTGCTTTTTAGCTTGGTGGAGGAGCACATAGCCGCATTCTGGCAGATGGGATGACTCGAGGACCTGTTGTAAGGCTACCCAGTGCTTGCCAGGCTGCAGAAGTGAAAGTCTGGCTTGAGAGCCCTGAAGGCTTTAAAATAATGAAGGAAGCTTTTGACAGCACAAGTAGGCAAGTACAATAGCTGTTCCAGACTTTTTTCCTGACATAAGACTTCTGTGCTCCCAACTGGTTTTTGGGGGTTTTGGTTTTGTTCAGGCTTTTTTGGTTGGTTTTTTTTTTTTTTTTTTCTGCAATACAGGAGATTAGATCTTTGTTTTGGCTATCCCACGTAATGTGAGTCTGTGAGAATAAAAGTCACCCTGGGTATGGACCAAAGCTAGTAGTAAACATTTTCCAATGATAAGTGGTAAACAACTGTATCTTGGCAACAGTCATTTGCATCACAGAACATATTATTTATTTTATTTAAGCATTTAAAAATAAATATGAAAGCCTGTTTGAATTTTTAGTAGAACTATGCAAAAAGTAATTCAAAGTTTGGAATACAGCCTTTCAGATAATATTATTAATGTTAAGAATTAATTTGTGAGGTTCCAGAGAATACAGGAGAAACTAATGCTAGAACTGAAACCCAAAAAAATGTAAATCAATATTAAGAACAAGTCTGTTTCAAGCCATACAGTTTTTTCTGAGGTTTGTGATTACATGCTCATAGAGAGATTTCCTTATCAGATTTCCTTCTTATGAATGTTACAAGTGTCAGCCAAGCTCATACGTGTATTTTGGCCAGAATCAAGTCATGCTGTTAATAAGTGCTTTATTTCCCAGTTTTTGCTTCACCTGTGGAGCTTGTACTGTAGTTGCAGATAGCATGCATTTTGCCTTGCTGTAAAACTGATGGAAGGATTTCCTAAGGCCTCATTTTTAGTTTATACCTGGTAGTCAGATGTTTTAAGGAATGGAAATGAAGGGTGTTTTATTTCATCAAGTTCAGAGATAGCAAACATGAAAAGGAAGCAAATGCTTTTGCAGTGAGTATTTTTAAAACATTTACTCGAGATGACTGTGTGCATGGTAGCTGAAGGCTTTTCCCTGTGCCTCCTATGAGGGAGGAGGAGCGCAGTGTTGGTAGCAGTGCTATCTGCAATGATTTACTGTCATTTTGCCACTTAAAACTAATTTAATCTTTTCCCTTGAGGACTGTAAGTAATGCTTAAATTTTCTTGCAGGTTTGCCCGCCTGCAGAAACTTCTCATCAGTTTGGCTGGTCGTAACCTTTATATCCGTTTTCAGTCTGGAACAGGGGATGCAATGGGAATGAATATGATTTCAAAAGTAAGGACCAGTCCCCCAAAGTCCCTGTAAATGTGCCTTTTAAGAATAAATAAGTTGTAGCCTACCAGTCTGTGACTACTTGGCATGTGAAGACAGAAATATAGCACTGTTTGCAGTGCTAAAAAATAGTAGAAGTGTTCAACCTTGTCAAGTATAAACAAGACTAGGATGAGAATGATGGAAAAGTAACTTCATATTTTATGGGGTTTTTTTTATTATTTAGAGGAAGTATTCTTCATAAATTAAGCTGGTTGCTCTCTTGCTTTGGGGAAAGATTGTATCCCACAGTAATTAATCTGTTGTTGCTAAGTGATGTGTTTATCACTTCCTTGTAAATAAAGGTTTAGGCATCTGTTGAATGGCAGTAGAGAGATGTCCTCTAGGGTTTTTTATTTGTTTTTATGCAAATGTGGAAGAACTTGAGACATGACCCATAGATTGTTGGGATGCTTTGTGCTGCTTGAGATTGATACTCTTTGCCTATTCTGTATTAAATTTAAGTCTGTCAGAACTTCAATTATGTAATAAATGAATCTGATCATACACAGGTACCAAATATAGCAGACCTTCATTCTGATTTTCTAGTGTAGAGAAGCTTTTCTCACTACATGGAAAATGCATTTGTTTCATACCCATAGTCTTTGTCTTAGTTCATGTTGTATCTTCAGCATGGTAAACATATGACCATGCACCTAGAATGTATACAGAGAGTCCATATACACAGGGGAAAACAGTTACTCCCTGTATAATTCCGAAAGTAGTTAGAAAAAAGATAGTGATAATTGGATTTTTCTTCTCTGGGTCCAGGTTCCTTCCTGAAACTATGTTCTTTTCTCCAACTGTAACTGATGATTTGATTAGACTTAATCTAATCTTGCTGCCCCACTGTCCTTGAGTAGCTTGTTTTGCAACTGTAATGATATTGTTCCATTTTATCTGTTTCTCTTTTAACAGGGTACTGAAAAAGCACTGGTAAGGTTGAATGAAGAGTTTCCTGAACTCCAAGTTATAGCTATTAGTGGTAACTATTGTACAGACAAAAAACCTGCTGCTATAAACTGGATAGAAGGAAGAGGGAAGTCTGTTGTCTGTGAAGCAGTCATTCCAGCCAAGGTTGTTAGAGAAGTAAGTGTTCGCTTTCTTTTACTTGTTTTATAAAAATGTATTCATTTTACAAAACTGATAAGCTGCCTTGGATCATAAATATTAACTATAAGTTGTATTCCAGGTGAGAATGATTCCTACATGTATTTTTCAGGTACTGCTGTAAATAAGCCATTTTTCCTGAGACAATATGTATTCTTCTTTTGTTGTCCCTTCTGACATAATGTGCATATACATAACATGTATATACATAATGTTGAATGCATTAGGATTTGAACTTCTTAGTTTTGAAAAAACTTGCCAGTTTGTCAGATATTTATAGAGGGCTTTGCCTGTCATTAAACCAAATGTTTTCGATCGCTTCACTGTTGTCTCCCACACAAACCTGGCATTCTCATTAAGGTTTATATGTCTCTGCTACAATGAAAACAGATAATCAGGTGCTTCACATAATTCCAAAGCTGCCTTAGTTTCTTGCATGACAAAGGGTAATCTTTATAAGCTGTGCCATTTCTAGCCCCTGGCGAACTTGTCCTGCATCATAAGCACTATCTTAGATTCACTTCCACTTGAGCTCAGATTACTGGCTGTGTGCATCAGCCCAAATCCGTTGCCTGTTACCTGGTGGCCAGCACTGGCCAAGAGGGACAGTATCCAGGGAAGAATTTACTGCACTGTACTTGGAATAGCATTCCATCAACTTGTTCAAGATTTTCTCAATTTGTGGTGTCAAATCTGATGGATTTAGTTTTTTGTTTGTTTTCCCCAGTAATTTGTCGAGTTCCTCCTTGCAAAACTATGTAAATGATTCCATACTGCAGCTACATCTCATGTAAGAGCTACCTCCTTTTTGTTGTAGAAGAATGAGTAAAAAGACCGTGCCAGTGTGTCTCTGAACATGCTTCTCTCTAGACCTTTTCAGTTCTGTAATTTGTAAATGCTGATTACAGAAGTGAACACAGTATTCCTAGAGTGTATGAGCTTTTAAAGGCCTGTGCAAGTCCAGACCCTTTGAACTGCCCTTTCCACTGTTACTTGGACAGTGCAGTCTGCATTTGAAAGAACTCCTTGTGAGCAAAACTAAAAGCAGGTATCTAGGACAAGGACTGAGTTGAATTCCATATGGAAGTAAACAAGGGGCAAAGCTTACTAATTGTAAATAATGCATTTCTACTCCTGCCTAAGGAATGGTGTAGTAAAAATGTACCACTTTGTGTAGGTATTGAAGACAACTACAGATGATATAGTTGAAGTCAATATCAACAAGAATTTGGTGGGTTCTGCGATGGCTGGTAGCATAGGTGGCTACAATGCACATGCAGCAAACATTGTGACAGCTATCTACATTGCCTGTGGTCAGGTAGGTTTATTTTACTCTGATTAACTTAGGTTTTCTTTTGCAGTAAAACCCAAATGCTCAGTTGTGTTTTGGTTTTGTTTTGTTTCTCCTTCCTGATCTGAAGGATGCTGCGCAGAATGTGGGCAGCTCTAATTGCATCACTCTGATGGAGAGAACTGGTTCCACCAACGAAGACCTGTACATCAGCTGCACAATGCCGTCTATTGAAATAGGAACTGTTGGTGGAGGCACCAACTTGCTCCCTCAGCAAGCCTGTTTGCAGGTATAAATCGGAAAGTTTAAAGCAACTTTGCTATTTCAGTCACATCTCACTTTCATGTTGCGTACATTGTGTCTGAGTAATGTGGGAAGGAGCTTCTTGAAACTTGGAGGATTTGACATTAAAATTTTAGAATTATCTAATAAACTGCTTTCATGTGTTGAGTTTCTAAAGCTTAAGATATTTAATATCAAAGTTATTTAAAGCTAGCTGATGAGGTAATTTACAAAGACTTTAGTACTAAATTTAGCATAAGTTGACTTAGATTTCATAGCATAACATTGCATATTTTTCTCCCCAGATGTTAGGTGTTCAGGGTGCAAGCCAAGAGAACCCTGGTGAAAATGCCCGTCAGCTTGCTAAAATTGTTTGTGCCACAGTGATGGCAGGGGAGTTATCACTGATGGCAGCTCTTGCAGCTGGGCACCTCGTCAGGAGCCACATGATCCACAACAGGTAAGAATCAGAAAAATTCTTGTCTTTGCTGGTTTGCCCTTCTTCCAGGTACACAAGATTCAGTAATAGTTAAGTGAATAATAGAAATATACACTAGCAGTGGAACATTTTAACTTCTAATGTCATTATCTTACTGTTTTTATTAGGTCAAAAATAAATCTGCAAGATCTTCAAGGAACCTGCACTAAGAAGGCAGCTTGAATACTAAAAAGAGCTTTGAAATGAAGAGTTGCTCTAGCAGCTGACCAGATGTATGGGGATAAAAAGCCAACCAAAATCTATGAAGTTTAAAATGCAAATCACCTTTAACATAATAATGTCTGTGTGAGATGAAGTGAGAGATCAATGGACTTGGGTGACACTACTTATGCCTTTGACTTTCTTCAGTAGTTAGAGAAAGGAAGTCCTGTCAGACATCTTGAGCATGGCTTTGGAACTCTTGATCTTACACATCATTTTCTAAAGGGGCAGTCTTATGTTTTACTGGCTGAGATTATTTTGATCTGTAAGCTCCCGGTGACTACTGAAAAGTGATATCCTGTACTTTGTACACTAAAAATTACACTTTGGTCTACACTTGACTTGGATACACAAGTTGTTGCCGTCCTTACATTCTGGTTAGAAGAGCATGGTTTTTAAAGTGATGGCAAGCCTGATCACTTCCTAAGAAATCCCAGTTTTGTTCACATGTAAAACTTAGGGTTTAGGCTACAAGAAATTTATATTGTATTGTTCTAGTTTTTATAGAAAACCCCATACACATAGCACTGAATTTGCTGCTGCTTCAGCTAAGCAGCATTCAGTGTTTCAGATCCACAGGTTATTACTCTATGGAAAACTTGTGACCTATAAAGTTCTGAACTGTTAAATATAATTGATACTGAAGTAGGGAAAAACAGTGTATCCAACTGTTTTGTTACTTTGTGCAGACAGAGGAAATAGGTTTTGAAGCTGGTAACTCCAGAAGCTGCTAAGTGTCAAGCAGGTGTTGGAGCAAATGCAGTTTCTCAAACTGCTTTTGAGAGGGGTGCATTCAAATAGCAGGAGTCATGAACAGATGTTTACACTTCTTTTAAAGGAAGTCTCGCAAGGTACAGTGTGTGTGTGTATGCTCCTAATTATTATTTTTAAGCGTTTTAACACCTATTCCCCAGGAATAGGTACGTATCCACTGTTTCAGCTGAGATGAAATGAAGCCAGAAAATCACATTGTTCTCGTAACATTAGGGGATTTTGTATTTTAATTCCTTTTAAACTTTCTTTTTGAGCAGGGAGTATTTATTTTAAGAAGAAATGTTCCCTTTTTTCAATGAAGAGTACTAATTAAGGGAATTCAATGAAATTCTATGTTAATGCAACAAGCCGTTTTTGTATTAAAGTACTGTACTTGGACCAGTGAAGCAGTCTCAGGTGTTCTTAATGTAATACAGAAACCACAAGTTTATTCTGGTTTGATTTAGTTTTGGGAATATTGCTAAATGTATCACCCTGCCTAGTTAATCACAGGAAGGAAATTGTTAATATGCTTGATGATGGGGTGTTTTTTATTTGGTTGGGGGGGTTGTTTGCTTTTTTGGGGGCAGATGGTGGATTGGACTGGGTTTCTTACTGGAATGCAGTGGCATTCTTGCAGGGGTGACTAGCAGAGGTACTCTTCTAATGTGCAAATCTGGTATAAATCATTATTAGTTGTTTTGTAGTACATCAGCAAAGTCATAGCATTGTAATGAGCTCATGAAGCGAATGTGCAAGCATGAAGACATGCTAGATACGCTGTGAGAGCATGTAAATATCAAATATCACAAATGCTTATCTTCCTGCAGTATTATTGCTAATAGCTACCATTTTAAGAAAAGTTGGAACTACTTTGTTTCTCTGTTCATTCAGTGACCTTATTTAAAGTAACACAGTCCTGGCAATAAATGGTGATACAGTGTTCAGTTTGGTGGATTTAACTGACATTCTGTCTTGCAGAATTAACATTTTGTATTATTACTAAATTGTGTACATTTTGGTACAGAACTACTTTTTCAGTTCCAGTAAAACAATGGAAAACATGTTGGCTTAACTGTGGTATTTTAAGGTTACTTCATGACTTAGTGACATGTCCAAATAGACATGAAATGCAGGCTTGCAGCTCCCAAGCTTGATGGTAGTAATGCCTGTGAGTCTGTCTGTCATCAGATACAGACTGCAGCCTACATCCTGTCTCCTTTGTGCTACACCTCTTATACCAGAAGCAGAGGTTACCATTTCAGATGTGTTGGAAAGTTTAGGGAACTGGAGCATTCTTGTTTCCCTCTGTGAATGACAGTGACATGTTTGGGCATTGCTGCAAAGTTTGCATAACAAGAGCACTTCAGTACAGGAGCAGACTTGTGCAGTTTGCATCATTGGCTGAACCAAACTGGCTCTGCGGATTGAAGTTCCTAGAGCTGCTGCATCTTAAATGCAGCACTATTACAATTGATACTGTTTTCCAAGTATTTTAAAACCCTAGGAAATGGTAGTAAAAATAGTGTATTAGACTCTGGTTAGTAGCTTGCTTCTTTTTGCCTGTCACCTCCTTTCCACGTGTGTCCTGAATATACTTTACCCCTCCGACACACCAGTCCTGCTCCTGCTGTGTGTCTGACATGAACGTTTCAGCGCTGTGGGGCTCAGAAGTGCTGCAGCTGCTCTAACTACATAGCTATTGCTGGCTTTGATTTCTCCCCGCAGCACCAGGCCCAGTCAGTGACCTGTGCCTTCCTGGCAGGACAGCAGCCACATTGTGCTGGAGGTACCCACAATAACAGGAGCTGGTGGCAGAGGCTGCTTTGGTGCTGGGATAAGGGTGCGAGCCAGGGTGCTGCTGAGCATGAGTCCCCAGATGAGAGCATGGCTTAGGGTGGGCTTGCTTTCTCAGAGGAGTGTTCAAGTGTATGCACAGCGGTGCTGGGACAGTTTCACCACTGGCATGGATGAACCCAGGGTAGGGTGAATACAGCCCTGAGAAAAGCTGTGGTAGAGGGTCCATCCTCCCACTGTTTCCAGCTGCCTTTTGGGGTGGAGTGAGAGCTCCTACTTACTGCTTACAGTGCTCAGAGCCATAGGCTCCATCATCATCAGCCCACAACCTCAGACAAGTGATTATCCAACGAGGCAGTCACTGTGCAAAAACCTTGCTTCACCCTCAAAACAAGTGGGTGATGTTGTGACCTTTTTTCGTGAAGCACTGGTCACTCGCAGTGTTTCACCCATAGCCCATATGCAGTCAGGCCTGTTTTACATGCATGGCACTGGAATAACCTGTGCTATGCTTACAAGCATAAAACTTACATTAAAGTTACTTTAAACAGGCCGAGTACTAGTGTAATAGTAGAGACAGCAGTCCAGCTCATTCCTCCTCTTTTATACGTGAGAGCTGGCACAGTTTAACAACACTAAACTGGTTTAAATCAGTTCACATTTAGGAACATTGGTTCTAAAAGGAATCTTCAGTAGTGAAAAGAATGGGCAGCGCTGTCAGGCATACAGAGAGACACCACAGAATTGTACTTTTTCAGGGATAATCTTGGCTTTCCCATGTGAAAATTGTTCTGAGTAAGCAAGTGTGAAAACGTGGACACTCACTAAAGAAATGTTCTTACAGCAGCCTCTTTTGATATTTAACAAAGGACCCTAAACTGATCATTTCAAATTGAGGGGACACAGTCACACAGCATAGAAAACTACATTCAGTTTCTGCTTTGCTAATAAAAGGGAAAAGAATACAGCATCTCACCAAACCACCGACAGATAACTCACGACACCCCACCAACCACCACCGAATCCCTCTACCAACATCCCAGAGAGAACTCACCCTTCTGGATAACTCCCACTTACATCCTGGGCATGACCTCCTGAGGTATGGAATACCTCTTTGGTCAGTTTGGGTCAGGTGTCCTGTCCCTGCTTCCTCCCAGCCTCCCCTGCTCCTTGGCAGAGCATGAGGCTCACAAAGTCCTTGCTCAGAACAAAACATTCGAGCAGTAACTAAAAACATCCCTGCTGTCAGTTTTGTTCCCAAGTTGAGTCAAAACACAGCTGCACCAGCTACTAAGAAGGCGAAAAATTGACTGCTATTGCTGAATCCAGGACAAGGAGGCTAGGAGGATTATTATGTCTCTGGTGCTAACGAACCAATTAGACTGGCATAAACATCTACTGCGCCTGCTTCAGAGGCTGCCAGGAGTGATGAAGATTGTTGGAGGAAGTCAAGGACCCTCAGAGACCCCTACCACAATCCTGTACGCATGCAGGGAGCTTTCTGGAAAATGATGTGATCCATACGTAGCCTCGTGAATACATATGTGTGTCCAGGGACTATATGAGGATGGCTTGTGTGGCAATACGGGGACACATGTTAGGAGGAGTTATCCCCCGTGTCTCCCGGCGCCGCAATAAAGAATACCTGCTTGTCAGCTCACAAACTTTGTTGGCAAGTTTGTTCCTGGAGTTTTCTCCGAATCAATTTGGCACCCCAGGTGGGACCCTCTCTGCTCAGCTGCAGGACCTGCTGAGGACAGGGCTCCCTAGGGCCCTCGGGAATTTTTCCTGGAGGGACCCCTCGACTCACTCGGATCGCTGCGGGAGCAGACAAG
This sequence comes from Agapornis roseicollis, assembly GCA_002631895.1. NCBI lineage: Eukaryota > Metazoa > Chordata > Aves > Psittaciformes > Psittacidae > Agapornis > Agapornis roseicollis. The sequence goes on from NDXB01008022.1 coordinate 36,546, forward strand.
GACCGTCTGCATAAAAGGCATTCTTTTCTTTGGTATAGTCTGCAAGGTGCAGGGGGCATCTTGCGTGAAGACTAAATTGGTAATTGGGTTGGCTTGGGAAGCGTACGCAAGGTTTGGAAGCCTTCCGTAAATCGAGATAGGAAATCTCGTAGGTAAAGGCGTATACCCGGCTGCTAGCGTCCCTCTGGTATACACCCACAAGAGGCAGGGGGCATGTTATAAATTGAGACCACAATAAATCGTTCCAATTAAAATTTTATTAATTATAGCAAGTAGAATATGAGCAAAGACAGCGCTGGACGACAGGGGAGCCTGCGCTCCACCGACTGCCACACTGAGCAGTTCAAACAGTCCCCTTTTTATGCATCTTCACTTCCGTGTTCATGAAGTAGTGGAGGTACTCTGCGCATGCCTCAGTTGTTGTTAGGGGGTCATTTTCTGCCTCCTGGCGATAGTAGAGGCCGAAGTAAGAAGTCTTCCTCCTTTGTACTTTTCACCTTTAGCACAGCTGGATGCTCCAGTGATCCCATCATTAACTGAAACTAGCCATATCTATAACTCTCTGATTAACTAACAAGGATCCAGGACAGTGTGACCTTCCTGCAAAATTTATTACAGGATGGCAAACAAGGAGTATCCCAAAGTAGTGGGCGTTTGGGAGGCTCTGCTTCTGCACTAACAAACTAACTGATAAGTTGAAGGATGCTGTGCAGCAATTCACTTTATTGGGGTCATTAAATCACTGAGTCTTGTTATCTCAACACAGACTTATAACACAGATGTTGTTCTTCAGACCTTAAGACACTTTCGAAGATCAGTGTGAAACAATTAGTGGGGCCACCAAATTCCACAGGCTTACAACATAACCGTTGTTCTCTTTTGCAGCTTTGTTAGCTAGACATGGTTAGTCTCTGCTGCTAAAGCTACTACTGTAATATCTTAGTTATAAAGTGACTAAAATACAGAATAGTAAAGTTACAACACTTTAACATACATATAAAGGCCTTCTACTAGTTTACAATCATTTCTGTTCTTCTATATGACTAGTTTTGACATAAAATCAATAAACAATACCCTAGTCCATAGTTTCTCACAGGGCATCTTGTGGTTTGGGTCCTGCAAGACACAGGGGGTGTCTTGTGGAAATGGTTTTGGGCTCAGTGTGCTATCAACAGCCCATAAGGGAAATATAAAGGGTTCAAGGAACCCCCCCTATTAATATTACCATATGGTCTGAGCCATAGGGTTAGGAAGTACTGCTTTTGATTCTACTGGTATTCGTCTTATTTTGTGGCTTGTTACAGTAATGATTCTGGTGTTGTGATTTTGGTATTGGAGCAGGGTGAGCAACTGAGAGAAAAAAAAGGGAAAACCAAGGGGGAAAGGAGGGGAGCTCGCTCAGCTCCTGTGTTTGAGCTTGGGAGGAGGGATGTTGGATTGGGGGGTAGTGGGCTCTTCTGTGGAAGTGGATCGGTGAGAGTGCTATGGGGAAGTTGGAAGCTGGAAGTGAGACTGCCCTGGAGGGGGGGAGAAGCACCATGGGGTGGCTCCGGTGACGGAACTGGAACTGAATTGACAGGGACCTGGGGACTCTTCCCTAGCGGACCCACTGGTTAAATTAAAACTAGGAACAAGAGGAAATAAAGTGGAATTTTAGTGGATACAGGAGCAACTTATTCGGTCTTAATTCAGAGAGAAAGGAATTTGTTACAGATGTGGGAGCTACTGGCCACCAAGAAAAAGAAAAAAAGGGGGGCATTCTTTCTGAAACCCTTTAAAGTACAAATTGGGAAAACAAATAGCAATGCATACATTTTGATGCATGCCAAATTCTCCAAAATCTTTATTAGGGTGAGAAGCAACATTTGAAGAAGGCAAAATGGAATTTAGGTTGAAAAAAAATCAATTAATTGCAGTTTTGAGTTTATCTTTAATTCAGCAGCAAAGCAAACAGGAGCCTCCCTGAGATAGAAGAAAACCTTGATCAGGTATATCTGGGAGTATGGGCATCTGAGGTTCCAGGTAAGGCAAAAAAATACTTTGCCTGTTAAAGTGGAAATAAAAAGGGGGGGCAGGGGGCCTGCCCAATTAGAATAAAACAATATCCCTTAAAATTAGAAGATCCAAGGGAATCAAAAATCATTGATAAATTTTAAAATATAGGTTAATAATTGAATGTGAATTGGAATAGAATTCTCCCATCTGGACAGTAAAGAAATATGATGGGAAAAGTTGCAGATTCGTTCAAAATCTCAGAGCAATCAACAAAATTGCAGAGGATATTTATCCAGGAGTAGCTAATTCATAGCATTTATTGACTAAATTGAAAAAATAACCAGCCCTGGTTTGCCGTCTTGGATTTCAAGGAGCTTTCTTTGCTTACCATTGGCCAAAGAAAGCCGGAATTTATTTGTTTTAGAGTTTACAAACAGTCCAGCAATTTTTGGAAATCAGTCAGCACTGGAACTAGAATTACAGAAGCCACTTACTCAGATGGGGACTCTATTGCAATACGTGGATGATTTATTAATTGCCACAGAAACAAAGGAAGAATGTGTCCAGTGGACAGTGAAATGATACAATTTTCTGGGACTGAATGGTTATCAGGTATCCAGACAAAAGACCCAACTAATCCAAACCTGAGCTTCTTACCTAGGATATGAAACAACAGGAGGACAGAGAGAACTTGGAACTGCTAGAAAAGAAGCCATTTGCCAGACTCCACGACCATCAACCATCAAGGAGCTCTGGACATCCTGGGAATGGCTGGATGGTGCAAACTTTGGATCCATAATCATGGTGTTCTGGTAAGACCACTATATGAACTATTGAAGGAAAACCCTCCCTCTTTGGACTGAACTGGTACAACAGAGGAGGCATGATGAAAAACAAGGAANTGGATCCATAATCATGGTGTTCTGGTAAGACCACTATATGAACTGTTGAAAGAAAACCCTCCCTCTTTGGACTGAACTGGTACAACAGAGGAGGCATGATGAAAAACAAGGAATAGCTTTGGGGGTCCTTGCTCAGAAACTAGAACCCTACAGCTGGATGAAGCGAGCAAAGGATGGCCCAGATGCCTAAGGGCTGTGGCAGCAGTTGTCCCATGTGGTATCAGCAGTCCTGGAGCAGAAAGGAGCCCACTGACTGTGGTCACTAACATTGTGAATCCAGCATCCTTTTGCAGGAGCGATCCACAAGACCACTAACACACGACTGCTTGGCCACCATAGAGACTGTATATTCAAGCCGACCAGACTTGAAAGAAAACCCTCTGGAAGATGCTGATTCTTGGTTTACTGACGGTAGTAGCTTCATGAAAAATGGTAAACAAAAGGCAAGATATGCCCTTACCACCACTTCACAGGTAAAAGAAGCTAAACCTTTACCTGTGAACACCTCTGCCCAGAAGGCAGAAATAATAGCGTTAATGAGAGCCCTGGAATTGGCTAAAGATAAAAGGATAAATATTTGGACTGATTCTAAATATGCATTTGGTGTGGTCCATGCACATGGTGCTATCTGGAAAGAATGAGGACTTTTGAACACACAAGGGAAACAGATTAAACATGCTACAGAAATTCTACAGTTACTGGAAGCTGTTCAGCTACCTGAAGAAGTAGCCATTATGTACTGCAAAGGACATCAACAAGGTGACTCTGATCAGAAAACTGGAAATAATTTGGCCAATTTTGAAGCCAAACGAGCAGCTGAGAAATCTCAAATCATGTCCTTAATCCCTGATGGCAAACTAAGAATTGAAAACTCTAAACCTAGGTATTCAAAAGAGGGTAGAAAATTGACTAATGATCCAAAAGGACAGGAAAATAGAGAAAGTGTATTCAGATACCTGATGGGTAAATTGTAATCCCCTACAACCAACTCTGGAAGTCAGTTCAGGAGGAACATAATAAAACTTATTGGGGCAGTAACTCTTTGTATAAATACTTAAACAAACAAATTGTAGGAAGAAATCTATATACTGTAGTTCAGTTAGTGACAAAACAATGTCAGCTCTGTCTTATGAATAATCCTAAGACTGAAAATAGAAATCAAATTTGGACAATTGTGAGAGGAAGTTACCTGGCACAGCAGTGGCAAATAGATTTTTCTGAATTACCAAGAGAAGGGGGTTATTGATATTTGTTGGTATTAACGGAGACTTTTCAGGCTGGCCCGGAGCATTCCCTTATAGGATAAATAATGCAAGACAAGTGATTACAATATTATCAAATGAGATAATACCTCGTTTTGGAGAACCAGCACCAATTTCTTCTGACTGGGGTTCACGCTTTAGTGCAAAATTGTTACAAGAAATTAACAAAAAATTAGAAATTGGCTGGTAACTACATGTTCCATACAGGCCTCAGACCAGTGGACAAGTAGAAAAGATGAACCATCTGATTAAGCAACAGATTAGTAAAATATGTCAGAAATGAATTTATATTGGTAGCAAACATTACCACTGGCTCTATTAAGAATTTGAACTAAACCTCAGTTGAAAGAAGAGGTTAGCCCATTTGAGATTTTGTATGGAATACCATATCAGTCCCAGTTTAAAGGAGAAAGTCTTCAGGAAGTGGGGGAAGGCTGTCTCCAACAGTTTCTGATCAATCTGGGAAAACAATTGGAAAAGATAAATAAGAGAATAGTAGGGACAAGAGCAAGTGATTTGGATTATCCGATTCACCCTTTCAGATGTGGAGACTGGGTTTATGTTAAGAATTTTTCAGGAGATCCTCTACAGGAGAAGTGGAACGGACTCTACCAGAAATTACTGATCACCTTTACAGCAGTGAAGATTAAGGAACAACCTGCTTGGATACATAGAATCATAGAACAGTTAGGGTTGGAAGGGACCTTAAGATCATCTAGTTCCAACCACCCTGCCATAAGCAGGGACACCCCACACTAAACCATGCCACCCAAGGCTTCATCCAATTTGGCCTTAAACACTGCCAGGGATGGAGCACTCACAACTTCTTTGGACAATCCATTCCAGTGCCTCACCACCCTAACAGGAAAGAATTTCTTCCATATATCAAATCTAAACCTCTCCTGTTTAAGTTTGAACCCGTTACCTCTTGTCCTGTCACTACAGTCCCTAATGAAGAGTTCCTCCCCAGCATCCCTATAGGCCCCCTTCAGATACTGGAAGGCTGCTAGGAGGTCTCCATGCAGTCTTCTCTTCCTCAGGCTGAACAGTCCCAACTTTCTCAGCCTGTCTTCCTATGGGAGATGCTCCAGTCCCCTGATCATCCTTGTGGCCCTCGTCTGCACTTGTTTCAACAGTTCCATGTCCTTTTTATGTTGAGGACACCAGAACTGCACACAATACTCCAGGGGAGGTCTCACAAGAGCAGAGTAGAGGGGCAGGATCACCTCCTTCGACCTGCTGGTCATGCTCCTTTTGATGCAGCCCAGGATACAATTGGCTTTCTGGGCTGCAAGTGCACACTGTTGACTCATGTTTATTCAAGAATAAGGAAAGTGCCAGAGCCAGAGAAGACATGGCAGATTGAACCTTCAGGACCCTTATGTATGAAATTTCGTTGATCATCATTTGGGCTCATGTGATAACTGGTGCGCAAGCCTGGGACCAGAATTTATACCTGAAATTAGTGCAGAATGTTACTAAGGTGTTTAATCGTAGTGACTGTTGGGTGTGTGCACAGTTGCCTAAATCAGGAGGAAGCCTGGATCTCCCATTAATTGGAGTTCCAATTCCTAACACTGTCTCACGGGTAAATTTATGGGTGAACACTAGCAATCTGTATTCAAAGGAAAAATTAAAATTTGGAAAAGCTAATCCTAATCCAGGTAATAAATATTACACCTGTACACAAAGATGTATTACACCAGGAACCAGAGTAGGAGATCATGCTTGTTTAAATGCTACAGATGTAGGTCACCCTTCAATTGCAATCATACTATAATATAAATGGTATCGTAGTTCAGTGGTGGCCTGCTCCTAAAGGGAAAGGGTGGTATTGGTTATGTGGAGAAAATGCTTATAAGACTCTATCCCCCAACTGGAAGGGGGCATGCACCTCAGGTGCTGTGATACCCAATTTTACTATTATTGACAGGTATCCTTTTGGGGCCTGTATTAGAAGTTTTGCTAAACGGATTAAGCGAGGGTTTAACGCTGTTATTGAATGGCACACTGCATTTCGTAGTTTTGCAAGAGGGCTAATTCCATCTTTGGGAATAAGTGAATTAGAGAAAGCGATTGTAAATATTTCAGCAACCATAGAGGAAATGGAAAGTAAAAACATTGATATAATCCAGGCAGAACAACAAGAAATAACCAGCCTATCTAAGATGGTATTACAAAACTGAATGGCTCTAGACATGTTATTGGCATCACAAGGAGGGGTTTGTTCCATAATCAATGAAAGTTGTTGTTCCTATATAGACCAAAGTGGCAGAATTGAAATAGATCTGGAAAAAATTTGGAACCAAACTAAGATCTTTCATGGGATAGCCATGAATGACACCTCCTGGGGTTTTGAAGAAATATGAAAAAAGTTAACTTCATGGTTACCTAATCTCTCCTGGTTGAGACAACTGGTTGCAGGAATATTAATGTTAATATTGATTATTTGTGGTATGATACAATGTTCCCTCTGGTGTTGCAAACAATCTATGATAAATTATGAAGGTTGGAAAAGGAATGAAATTAAGCATCAATAATGATAAGGGAAATAACAAGGGAAGAGAATACAACTGCTCAGCACCCGCTGACCAATACCGCTGTATCAACTGGGGGCAGTTACCCAGAAGGCCCAGATCACTGCTCGGGTCAGGATGGGCATCGGTCGGTGGGTGGTGAGCGATTGTATTCTCTTCCCTTGTTATTTCCCTTATCATTATTATTATTGGTGGTGGCAGCAGTGGTTTGTGTTATACCTTAGTTACTGGTCTGTTCTTATCTCAACCCATGGGAGTTACATTCTTTTGATTCTCCTCCCCATCCCTCCAGGAGCGGGGGAGAGGAAGGGGGATGGGAGTGAGCAAATGGCTGCATGATTCTGAGTTACCGGCTGGGTTTAAACCACAACAGTTCTTTATAGAGGTGTTTAGCAATTCCAAATCTTTTTCCCCTCTTTGAGTGGTCAACCTGTGAAGGACACATTCCCTTACCTTCCAAGCGCAGGGAAAGAACAGCCAGAGAACAAGGAGCTCCTCCTCCTGTCTTCCCTTCCCTGTGTCAACACAGCTGCTCTAACTCCAAATACAGCACCTACACCAACTCCAAATACAGCAGCTACACCAAGTGACAAGTACAGCACTACTCAAACTCTGACTACAACAGATAATGCAGCTACTCCAGCTACAAGCACAGCAGCTACACCAACCCCAGAGACAAGTACAGCAGCTACCCAAACCCCAACAATAGATATTGCAGCCACTCCAACCACAGTGATAATCAGTGCAGCTAAACCAGAGGACCAACTTGTGCCAATATCAGTTGCCTCTGTGCACAAGGGGAAAAGCAAAACAAAAAGACAAGAAAGATGAAGAAGCAAGATGAAGAAGCAATGGCAATGCACTTACTACCTGGGACAGCATCTGATCAGGAGTCATCATCACATGAATCAGAATAAGATGAAAAGCTGGAGTGAGCACCACCTCCTGACCACTGCAGAAAAGCCTACAGAGACTGTGCTCACTGGATCCTGCCTGGCTCCAGAGGTGCCAAGGGACACCCCTGTATGAGGGAACAAAGGAGGAGCAAGGGGCTGGGAAGGTAAGGGAATGTCTCCCTCACAAGTTGACCACCTGAGGAGGGGAAAAAAGATTTGTAATTGCTATTCACTTTTATTACATATCTCCCAAAGTATAGAGGTGGTGACCACACTGCAAAAGCGAGACAGATCAGTTTCATGATTAATGAGTCTATTGTATTAAAAGTCCTTACCATAAAGTACAATGAAACAAGAACCTTACCCTAAGACCCCCAGCCAATAAACGCTAAACCATAAAATACTGGCTGTAAATAAGTTATGACATGCTGAAACTCTGAGGTCAAGAGCAACAAATTTGAGAGCCAATAAATGAACATTGTGATGAGTGACGATTAATCTGAAAATATGAATACTTATCACTAATATGATTGGACACACTCCAGTCAGATCTGTCATTAACTCAATCCTTCATGCCCCATGTTGAGCGCCAAAAAGAACTGTTGTGGTTTAAGCACAGCCAGTAACTCAGAACCAGGCAGCCGCTCGCTCACTTCCCTGCTTATTCTGCCCCCTGCTCCCAGAGAGATGGGGACAAGAATGGAAAGAATGGAACTCCCACTGGTCAAGATCAGAACAGTCCAGCAACTTAGGTATAACACAAACCACTGCTGCTACTGCCAATAATAATAATAATAATAATGAGAAGAGGGATAGAAAGAGGAGAGAACACAATTGCTCAGCACCTGCCGACCGATACCCAACCTGACCTGAGCCATGACCTAGCCCTTCCAGGTAACTGTCCCCAGTTCCTGTACCGGGCATGACGTGCTGTGGTATGGAATACCCCTTTGGTTAGTTTGGGTCAGGTGTCCTGTGTCTGCTTCCCCCTGGCTTCCCCTCCTTCCTGGCAGAGCATGGGACTCATAAGGTCCTTGCTCAGAGTAAGTGTTACTTAGCAAGAGCTAAAAACACCGGTGTTATCAGTGTTGTTCCCAGGCTGAAAGTCAAAACCACAGCACTGCACCAGCTACAAAGAAGGAGAAAAATGCCTGCTACTGCTGAACCCAGGACACTGACACAGCCAGGTGTGTAGGAAAGTTTTGAAATGCAGTTGAGCAGAGATTAGGTAGGTGTCTGTGAATGTGTTTCCTCTCCATTCCTACCCCTGTACTTCACCTCCTCCATCTGTCTGACCAATTTGCCTTTGGCATCTCCTGTACCTTACATTCAGCAACTGCAGGACAAGGTTCTTTTTAAATTACCTTCAAGGTGTGGAGGCACACTACAGTGCTGCCAAGCCGAGGTGACATGCAGCTCAGCAGCTGCAGGATTGAGTCCTTGCTCTCCTTGACACCACAGGTAAAGTGGTTTTGGAGATGCTGGTGGTGGTGGTGGTGTTGGATGGGGCACCACTTTCATTCAGCTACTTTTTACAGCCCTACAGTTTTGGAAGTGTTCAAGGCCAGGCTGGATGGAACCTTGAACAACTGGATCTAGTGAGAGATGTTCCTGCTCATGGCATGGGGTTGAACTAGATGAACTCAAAAGTCCCTTTGAACCCAGACCATTCTGTGACTGTGATTCTGTAACAGACTTTTCTGCATTACATTACAGTGTATCTCTTCAGACTGGTGGGCAGAACTACCTGAGGTAACTGCAACTGTGGAATTTAAACCAACCTGCATTTCAAAATGTGAAAGTAAATATCCTCCTTGGCCATTTTAGGCATTTGTAGTTAACGCTACCAAGCACCTCAGCTGGGCAGAAGAGATAACGTGAGGTTCACAGAAGTGAACCTCAGAAACTATCCCTTGTAAAAATACCCTAGTGGGCATTTTTTACTCATTTTTGCTTTTCCTAGCTATTTTTCTCAATGCATATTCTTTCATTCTAACTGTGTCATGGCCACATCTGCTGAAACTGATCTGCACACAAGAGATAACCAACTGTTCTGCTCTTAGGAGCACAATGGAGCTTGTAAACTGTTACCCACACCATTTGTTTACTAGCTTGTTCCTTTATTCCAGCGCAGGCCTCTTAACCTGCCATTGGGGAAGTACGTGTAAAACACAGCCACTATGGCAGCAGCTTCAGCTTCACCAGCACTGGGGTTCCTCCTGGACTTAAGTCACCCCTGTTCCACTTCATGGGTATATGTGGGATGAAACAAGTTATTACTGCCCTGGGAAAGCACACTTCAGCAGTTCTTCATTTGTTGATACTTACATGATTTATGTGCTGGAGGCAGAGAACACCACAACTGTCTGGAGATACTGGTAAAGGCAATGCAAACACACTGCTGTCTGTGTGGCATGAAGGCTTGTTACAAAGACTGCTAAGGAAAACACCCTATAACTCGGGTTTCAAGACCTGCAGGACCAATTTTAACCCACACATACTGGATGCTTCTGATGCTTGCTTTAAAGAGAGGCTTTTCCATCTAGAAACAGTGCAAAACCTACTGTGTACAGGTAAGAAACCTGACGGTGGGCTTCTGCCTTTCCAAATCACAGAATAAGCTTGGTTGAAAAAGACCTTTAAGATCACCACATCCAACCATTACCCCAGCACTGCCAAGACCACCACTAAACCACATCACTGAGGGCTTTGTCTACACGGTTTCTGAACACTTCCAGGGACAGTGATTCCACCCCTGCCCTGGGCAGCCTGTTCCAATGCCTGAGCACCCTGCCCATGAAGAATATTTTCCAAATATCCAATCTAAACCTCCCCTGGCTCAGCTTGAGGCCGTTACTTCTTGTCCTACTGCTTCTTACTTGGGAGAAGAGACCAACCCCTACCTCTATTCCAATCTCCTTTCAGGTAGTTGTAGAGAGTGACGAGGTTCCCCCTGAGCCTTCTCTTCTCCAGACTTAACACCCCTTGGCAGTTCCCTCAGCAGCTCCCCATCACACTTGTGCTGCAGACCCTTCAACAGCTCCGCTCCCGTTCCGCCCTGCCCCCTGACAGCAGTTTGCTTCCCGAGCCGCCGCGGGCCCGGCCCCGCTGTCCTGACCCGTCGCTGCCGGCCCCTCTGGCGGGCCTGAGGGCGGCGCGGTGGGCCCGGGGCCGTGGGCGCCCTCCTTCCCCGCAGCGTGCCGCCGGGGGCGGCCCTGCGCCGCCGTAGGAACCGAGGCCTCCGAGGGGCGGTGTCCGCACAGGGCGGGAGGAGCGGCCCGGCCCTCCCCTCCCCTCCCGATCCGAGCGGCACCGCCAGGCCGCCAGATGGCGCTGGCTCCGCGTTAGCACAACGCCTGCCGCTAGCCGCCGGCCTTTCTTGCTGCGGTGGTCTCTGTGCGGCGCGTCCGGCACCATGGAGGCGCCTCCCGTGACCATGATGCCCGTCTCGGGCGGCACCATCAACATGATGGAGTACCTGCTCCAAGGTAAGCGGCGGGCTGTCGGGCAGCTCCCTCCCGGCCCTCAAGAGAGCGGCCAGGCCTGCCTGCCGCGCTGCCAGGCCGCTCCGCATGGGCCGAGGGGCGGTCCCGGCCGTGAGCGGTGCTCGGGGAGGCAGGCGGCACACGCGGTAAGGGGAGCCCCGCTCTGCCGGACGGGGGGAGGAGAGGAGAGGAGGGTCGGGGTAACGGAGGCGCTGTGGGCCCGCCGCAGGGAGCGTGTTGGACCAGTGCTTGGAGAGCCTGCTGCACCGGCTGCGTGGCCTCTGCGATAACATGGAGCCGGAGACCTTCCTGGACCACGAGATGGTGTTCCTGCTGAAGGGGCAGCAGGCCAGCCCCTTCGTGCTGCGGGCGCGGCGGTCCATGGACAAGAGCGGCATGCCCTGGCATTTGCGGTACTTGGGCCAGCCAGAGATAGGCGACAAGAGCCGCCACGCACTGGTTCGCAACTGCGTAGACATCGCCACTTCGGACAACCTGACGGACTTCCTGGTGGAGATGGGTTTCCGCATGGACCACGAGTTTGTGGCCAAGGGGCACGTGTTCCGCAAGGGTATTATGAAGATTATGGTGTACAAGATCTTCCGCATTCTAATGCCAGGAAACACAGACAGCATCGAGCCGCTCTCCCTCTCGTACCTGGTGGAGCTAAATGTGGTTGCACCAGCGGGACAGGACATTGTTTCTGATGACATGAGGAACTTTGCTGAGCAACTGAAGCCTCTAGTGCACCTGGAAAAAATTGACCCCAAAAGGTTGATGTGATTGAAAAGTGGGGCAGTTAAGGCATTGGCCTGGTTAGTGTTCCTGAGGAGGGTTGTTTTCCTAAAAAGCCTTTTGAGGGCAAATCAAAATGGGAAGAAGGGAATAAAGGACTGCCTGTCAGTTTCAGTTACTGGCTGTTTTTCCTTCACTTGTAGATGTGAACGAGATTGGACAGTTTAAATCAGTGCTATTCAAAACATCAGTAAATGCTTATTATTGGTAGTTTTCTTTCCTTCTGTTGTGGAGATACCTGTTAGAAATCACATTGTCTAAGAGTCCAAGAACATCAGACTCGAGTTCACCATTCCGTGTACCCATATCCTGGTGCTGCTTTTTAAGTTGTTTTGTTTTAGTTTTTATTTTGAAGGACCATTTAAGTATCTTGCCTGGTCATGCAAAGTTTTTCATTTAAGTAATACATGAAGTTAGTATCCATTAGTGCAGTAGGTGTTTAACACAAGCACAACCCCAGGAACTTACACAGTATCAAAGAGCAAGTGTAGACCTGTTCACAAGAGGACAGTAAAGTAATAGCATGTGTAACATGCACAGCTAGGACACAAGATAAATAATAGTGAAACTGTTTCTGATACAACCAGTGTTAGAAAACAATTTAGCAATATTACAATTGCTAGAGTTTTTCTGATCTTTTAACACTTCAGTCTTTTTTGCTGAAGTTGGTATGGCAGCCTTAGTTAATGAGAAAGCAGTAAGTTACCTGTTCTTTTAATATTGGACTCCTCTCGCCTGACAGGCATATTGAAAATAGACACATTAATCAAGAGCATTACAGAGCTGCTAATTGAATTGAACTAGTAATGATTTGTTTAGCACACCTCTCTTGATATTAGGCTGGTTAGTTACCCTCCCTGTAGTTTAATGATACGTCAGTTAGGTTCCAGAGTTTTCAAATACAGCTCAAACAAAAGAAAAATAAAAGGTGAAAAACAACAAAGAAGTCCACTTGAATTTCTCAAGTTCTTAATAGAAGGCAACCATTCTGCACATAACTAAAACATACCAACCTGTTGGAGACATTGCCACCCTTTAGCACCACACAACTTCCCCATTTAACAACTGAAGGCAAAGACTGCTCCCTCCAAAGTTCAAAAAAAGCCTTTTGACAGCTACGTTTTCAACACTGCAGTTTGGACAAGATAAGCTGTGATAAGATAACCTGTGTTGTGGCTTACCAGGTGCAGTGTCTCAGGTGTTCCACTGATGCAGACTCTGCATACAGGGCATGGGGACAGCTGAGCACCCGAGCACTGGCTGGAGAACACCATTTGTTGAATATGTAGTGATGATTTTCAGCAGGGTACAAGCAGTGAGGTGACTGACCTGTGTGAGTGCTTGTGACCTAGACTGGAACATACTCATCTGTAATTCCTTTGCTTACACTCAGGTGTTACTCACCCTCATCAGACAGTGAGTGCACTGTTCCAGGCCTCCAAGTTGGAATACTGTGAAGGGCACAGCTTCCCATGGGGCAGGAGCAGGTCCTCAGGGCTCTCTGCCTGTACTGGGGAGCTGCATGTGCCAGGTTGCTTTGGGACTCAGTTGCAGTCCCACCCTGGCAGGTGGGAATCCTCAGGAGTGTTGTCATACCCTGCTGCTGTAACACTGATTAGGAGTCTCTTACCACATACTTCCATGATCTGGTGCATGTCTCTCATGACAAGAAATTTCAGAAACATGTCCAATGGATGAGGAAGGTTGAACATTGCCTGCCAGCTTTTCAAAGGGTAGGTACCTGCATATATAGACACAGAAAACTGCAAGTACACATGAGCACGTCCTTCCTACTGCCTCTGAAAGGCACTCAGTTAATTGACCTTCCGTATGTGTAAGTGGAGCAGCAAACAAATCACAGAGTGTTGATTTTAATGCCGTGGTGTTAAGAGCAGAGAATCCCACACTGAATTCCATGCAGACCAGCTAAAGAAAAAGGAGACTGAATGTAAGCTCCCAGTTTAAATTTTTACAAATTAGATGGCAATAGGTCTGACAATTGCTTGGTCTAAGTTCTAAAACCCATAACCTAAAATAGTTCTTTTAAAGGAGAGTTAACTTAAAAACTGCAGCTACTCTGCTATTGTCCATGCATAGAACAGGCAGGGTGTGGAGGATAAAGAAAAACTTCCTGCATCACTGATTACAGTGGAGGAAACATGGACACCTGGTAGCTAATGCTCAAAGTGTATCCCTTTCTTTTATCTAAGAAATACACTTTTCTCCTGCTATGAAGCTTAGATTTTATAGCTGGAGACTAAAGATAACAGCAATGCTATTATTAGTAATATACACTGGTAAGTTACATCCATTGTATCCAGGGTGTGCACAGAGCCAGCTTAGAAATGCTCAACCCCTTCTTACTGGAAAGTTTATATTTTTAAGTTACATGCGCAACTTACGGGACCAAGAATGTGACTTATTTTAATCTTTTTTTAATTTATTTCCTTTTCACAGCTAAAATAGCTGCATTCTTCAAGGGCAGGCCTTACCTTAGGATTCTGTGTCTGTTTATTTATTACCCACGGCCTGATGCACCTGAGCTTAAATTGCACTTTCTGTGCAGCTACTGTCTTATTTCAAACTGTTCCTCCTGTCTTACATACCTGCAAGGTATTTACAACTTTATTGATCACTATGTAACAAGTAGATATCCCTGCATAACAAATAAAGCTAGGATAGCAATTGTTCCCTTAGGCACCAGGTATTTCTGCTATTAAGCAAGCTTGCTCTACAGAAGCTCAATCTCTGTTCTTAAAATGCTTTATACTATGGAGAAAGCCACAGATTTATCCTCTGGCACTCCTCAGTTCTGGATCTCCATTCTTTCCATGGAAACTTCCAGAATGTTAATTCTGTACAAAGACAAGAGCTGAAATACTTTGGAAGTGCTCTATATTAAGACTATACTGTACAGGAGTATCTTTTAACACACTTCTCATGCTAGCAGAAAATAAGCTTTTTAATATATAAACTAAGGTGGCATTTGAATTTTCATCTCGGTAACCTCAGTAATACAAGTGAGCTGCTTTCCTGTTAAATGTTTCCCATACATCATAATATTGTATATAACTCCACCATTATCTAGAAATTGGTTAAAAGGTAAAAAGTGTTTTACAGCAGTCTCTCCAAAGCACGGAAAATTAAAAATAACTACAAACCAGGATTTTTCTTCATAATTTTTAATACTTTTCACTTTTAAATACTGGTTTTAAATTTGATTGTAACATGGAAGAGCCAACTTTTTTTAATTTTTAAATCTTACCATTAGGATCATAAAGCTAGTATAGAACAGTTACACTCTACACACTCAAGGTACTCAAAAATATGATTCATGTTTTAAATCTGTAGATGAACAGTGGCAATTCAAATACAGCATTATCTGTACAACTTGACAAAAATACAGGTGGACAATCTGATTAAAGAGAATCTGCACAACTTCAGGTAAGCCAGCTCAGCCCAATTAAGTAAACTGTAATTATATTTTTTCCAAAGTGCATCATGTTTTTCACAGATAAATTTGTCAAAATAAGATATCCAGATTCTCAGACAAGATGACAACAGCCATCTCATCCTCATCCCCAAAACAAGTTATATGAAATTATTTCCTTCATATCTAATCAGGTAACATCCAAATTCTCTGAATGGACACAGGTATTCAGAGAATGAGATCTGGTGGATAAAAGATTGCTGCGTTCTCAACCCTTCAAACTGGTTCAGTTTATAAAACTCATCCACCCCAGAGTCAGGTGCTGTTTCTGCAGAGATCACCACAGCTGTATAAAACTACCCATCCACTAACAGAAAGAAGTAAACTCAGTAGTGCATAGATATGTGGCAGTGACTGAAGAGAGAGATGGATGGGCTCAAGAGACTCTGCAAATTTATAAAACTACGAAAGCAAGATCCCCTCCAGAATAAAGCATCTAATGGCTACTCACACACAGACAATACGAAAGGCCTACAGACAGCTGCATTTCTTAAATTTGGTTTGTAAAGCGATCAATTAATGCCAATTTCTCAGTCCTGCAACTCCTTCCCTAGCCTTTGAGAAGCCTCTTACAATGATTGGGCAGGGCTAGCTGTAGTGAAGTACCAGTGCCTTTATCTAAAATTTAAAACGTATTCTTTACAAATAGTATCTGCGGTGTAATTTTATTTACAGGATATATCGCAAAAGTACATCACATTTAGTGCAAATGCAACTAATGATACAGGTTTATATACTGCTTTGTAAACTTTCCATACCTTTGTAAAATAAAGCTATCCAATTAAATTAGTAACTTGCCCATCCCATGTTCCAACAGTTACCAGAAATGGAAAATCAGGATTTCAACTGTGTATTTTTGATTATTATTTTTTAAAGTTCCCATCAGTGGCTATGGTGGAATGTACCATTGCTTGGTTGATTGTAAAAAGATGAAGTACATTTGAGGTATAAGATTTTTTTTTTTTAATATCTCCATATAAAATGCTCACTGATGATACAGTAAACTTGTATAAATTTTCATCTTATTTGCCTTACCAGCATTACCATATAGGCACTTTTCTACATATTCAGATTAACAGAGTAATTCTGTAATAAGGCATATTCCATGCACACCATTAGAGAAAGGGAAATAAAAAGGGAAGAGTTATGGAGCATGAAATCTGCATGCATGTGTAATCATGTTATATAAGATTTCCTCTCTACAGAGAAGATGAACAAAATTTTTCAACACTGTGCAGATCACACTTAATCTTTTACCAAATCTTCATTAAGTTACTATATTATATATATTTTCAGGCACCTACCATACTATTTCAAATTAGACTTTCATGTTTCTTTCAGGGAAAAAAAATCTGAAACTTTTTTCTCAAGATACACAGGTTAGTGAAATGCCAAGCAGTCTCTATAGTTTCCAGCTATCGGACACAGATGAGAGGCCTCAAAGTCAGTACAAGTCTGCCACAGTCCTCTCCTAATAAGCACATCTCCAGAATCAAAGGCAGGCAAATATCTGACATTTAAATTCTCACAGCAACTAAAGGGAACTTTCTGATAAGAACTGTGCATCCTTATAGCTCTGATGGGTTTCAATCAAGAGGGAAATAATTTCTACATGAACCTCAAAGCATGGCTTTCTNCTTAATCTTTTACCAAATCTTCATTAAGTTACTATATTATATATATTTTCAGGCACCTACCATACTATTTCAAATTAGACTTTCATGTTTCTTTCAGGGAAAAAAAATCTGAAACTTTTTTCTCAAGATACACAGGTTAGTGAAATGCCAAGCAGTCTCTATAGTTTCCAGCTATCGGACACAGATGAGAGGCCTCAAAGTCAGTACAAGTCTGCCACAGTCCTCTCCTAATAAGCACATCTCCAGAATCAAAGGCAGGCAAATATCTGACATTTAAATTCTCACAGCAACTAAAGGGAACTTTCTGATAAGAACTGTGCATCCTTATAGCTCTGATGGGTTTCAATCAAGAGGGAAATAATTTCTACATGAACCTCAAAGCATGGCTTTCTTAAGATGAGGAAAACATATGCAAGATCTGAAAATAATGTATGCATCCTCATTCTAGTTTGGTAATATTGTCCTGTGTAGTCCAAATTACTTTAATAAATATAGTGTATCTTCTCACAGCTTCAGGAAAGCCCTGGGTATCATGCAAGAAAGCAGTCCACATACATCATGGACAGATGACTTCTAGCTCTCAGGCAAGTCTCTTGCCATTTCACAAGGAATCTTCCTAGATATTTCTGGATTGTGTTTAATAACAAAAATTCTGTAGCACATATTATATAACTAAAAAATACAATAGAAATATAAAGATATCTTGAAAAAAAATAAAGCTTTTCACACTCTTACTCCTTCAGAACCGAAGATCGTCATGAGAGTAAGACAATAGAAAAGGCAAAGTCATAGGGATATTGACAGCCCTCAGTTATTAACTGACATTTTATGTGACAAGGTGATTCAGTATAGAAACAGCAGCAATGAAATGTGATTATACAGAGCAAAACAAAACCTATCAATAAGTCACCTAGGCCTTACTGAAGTCCCTCCCTCCCCCCAGAAACACCACATACAGTATGCTATATGTGCATTTGCTTTTTGTGCTTTTTCAGACATGCACAAAAACTGTGTATCTTAGGAAGGTTGACAGTGAAATTCTGCAACTTGTTTAAAATTAAAGCAGTAACATTGGAGATTCAAAGCTGTATGCATTCTTCCTCTTCTAAAGCAAGCAAATCAAAGTAGAGCCATATACATGTTATCAATACATGTATTTATAATTGCACACTGATTCAGCAAGAAAAGTTAGCAGGAGAGAGCTAGTGTTAAATATTCAGCTTCATGGTGTTGCAACACCTTCTTCACTTCAGTATATAAAGCCTAGAACTTGGGCCATAAAAAGACTGTAGATCCTTCGTTCCAGCATGGAGTGCTGTATGTATGGTCACTTCTCCAACACGGAATGCTCACTCAGTCTTGTTCCAATTGCTGCAGGTAAGCAAAGGTAAAAACACAGCACTGAAACACTTGAATGCTAATTGGAAAGCAAGAACTTGTTAAAAGTCTTAAATTGCATTAACACTGCTATGATCATGTTTGAACTGTTGGCTCATGAAAACATGCAGTTTTAAAGGTTCACCTACAGTAGTTCTCTAACAATATACAATTCAAAACATCAATCATTCCATGGCAACCTGTTGCAGAAGTAATCTGATGACTATGACTTTTGGAATCTGACATAATGAATAGAACCAAAAATAGAGGTGGCCTGTGTCATGCATAGAAAAAGGGATAAAAACTCATTTTCAGATCATGCTGTAATATCAGAACAATCAAATGGAATTTGATTGGTTTAACACTACAGTAATAACATGATACATACTTCATTAAGAGTCTACTTTAATAAAAATTAAGCAAAGCCATATTTAGCACTAACACTTACGTCTGATAGGTTGAGACAGACCCCAAAGTGATCAAGAAATCCTCTTCTAATGTCATATCACATTTAATTGTGAAAATCATTTTAGATTAGCTCAATGACCTATACCATTAAAATACATCCATTGACTTAAAGTATCTGTAGATCCTTTTTCTTTTTTAGGTTCATCAGAAAGGCTAAAAGTTTGAGTCACAACCTTTTAAATACTCCAGTAATCAACACTGGTTTGTCAGTCAAATTCCATTAATAAAAATCCTAGTTAAAAACAATTCTGTCAGTGTAAAAGAATACCTGGACCTTCATAATATTCTATCAAATATACATTTTTAAGTAAATTTAAGATATCAAAACCTTGTAAGGCTCTAGAGAAACTTCAGGACATATTCTTTTCAGAACTGTAAATTGTCTGTGATAGCTGAGAAAAAAACAGTACTTCATTCACTATACTTCTACATAAATTGGACATGTATATCAAAACTTGCAGGATAAATAGTAAAAGTCTACAAAAACTAATACTTGGTAGCTTGTGCAGCCCTTATTTTCTATACTAATAATACATGAGTTACATGAATGTTTAAAAAAAAAATTAGAATCACAGAATGATATAATCGTTTGGGTTGGAAGGGACCTTCAAAGCTCAGCTAGTTCAACATCCCTGCAACGAGCAGGGACATCTTCAGCTAGATCGGGTATGTATGTATTTCAACATATATATTAAAACTAAGCATTGAATTCATGCTAGTCATGACAAGACATTTTTAGATTGCATACTTCTGGTTGGCCTTAATTTACAACAGTGACTCAAGAATGAGGGAACGGAATGTATACCTGCTAAAGCTAGAATAAAATAGGCTTTCCTGCTGTTTTCTCCTGCACATAGGATGTAAAACGCTTCAAGAATTTTGGATATTCTCGTTTTGCCACTGCCCGTAAAACTGATGCTGGCGCCCATCCTCCTGGATTCACTAGAAGAAGATAGGAAGACAGATACTGAAATACAGCAAAGCTGCTAAAGGCTAGAAAAGAAAGCAACTCTTTCTAAAATAGTAACAGGAAAGAAAAATGATCAGCACACTTTTGTACCCTTAAAGCTTGTATTGTAGCACTTTCTACTGTTAAAGACTATGATGCCACTATTCAGAAAACATTAAACATGATGTGTTGTGAGTCTTTGGGGAATGCCCAAATGGAAGATGATTTTCAATTTCTTAGAAACAGAACAAGAGATTTAAGTTACTTCTTATTTCAAAGAAAATGGAAGTCAGTTTTGATTTTTCAGTAACTGCTGCATTTGTCTTCAATACTGCTACCTAGGCAATGTCTTACAAATTGTTTTTAAAGCACTTTAAACAAAACTCAAACTGATTCTAAAATATGCTTCAATTCACTGGGCAAGTATTTTGCTGAAAAAGCTGCCACTTTCCATATAATTAGAGTTCAGAATTTATCAGTGAAAATGAATGTTTTAAGTAATTAGGAAACTTCTAAATAGGAACAAAAAAAAAAAAAAAAAAACAAAAAAAAAAA
>NDXB01008023.1:6301-74183 GCA_002631895.1 Agapornis roseicollis
TTTTTTTTTTTTTTTTTTTTGTTTTTGAAACACAAAACTATCATGAGACGGTGATGGGCAGTAATGTGCTTTGGATAATAATAGGTCTTACTTCTGAGTGCATCACAGTAACATCCTAACCTTAAACAAGTGTTTCCCCTGTCAGTTGTCATTAAATGTGGGACCTATTGTGAGGTGAGCAGCCTGAGCACTGCTCCTATCTGTTGGGCACTCAGCTCTACTTTTAGACATGTCCTGTTTTCTTTCCATCTGACTTCTGCTTCCCAAATTGCTTTTCAAAGCCATGTGGGTTAGAAAGCTTATTTTCCAGCTGTGTTCACAAGGTCAGTAACACGGAAGGAAATGTAATGTTATTTATGCTAATATATTTTAATATAGTGAGCTTTTTCCCAGTGAAGACAAAATCCACTTGCCATTATTCACTACAAACCATCAGTCTAAAATCTTTTGCTCATAGTGAAGACAATAGGCATTTTGCTACTGAATTGATCCCATGTTTGCTACTGAATGGACAAAATGGTTTAGATTGATGTGTTAAGGGCTAAGAAGTTAACTTATTGGTCTGGTTGTCTTTTCTAGAACACACAGTTCTTTATCAAATATTCACATCTGTAGGCTAGCAAAGAGTTAATAATCAATTGCTATTTAATGAACCTATGATTGCCTTATTAGATCCATATTGAATGTGTAGTTAAGTGTACTCAGAGTATTATAACTTAAAATATTGCCATAAAATCTGCAAGTGGCATGAGTGTAGTGCTTTTGAGATTACGTTAGCAGCAAAAAAGGGGGTGGGTAGTTATTATTAATTAAACCATACAGACAACATCCAGTGGAATCCTAAAGGCGAGCAAGATGCATCTGTTTAACATGTCACAGTTTTTAGACTTTCTGCCCTCCAACTGATTTTTTTTTCTCCCCTTCCTCTCTTTTAATTACTAGGGAAATGATTTGTACTGATTTTACTATCCTGTAAGACTGGTGAGACTGGGAAGTGAACTTTCGAGTTGTCTCTGGAATGGGCTTGGCATTAATACGCTCCACGGAGTCATGGAACAATATTATTTCACTATGAGTTTGTTTATGAAACTGTTTTATGGGATTTCTTTTCCTTCCCTCTAATGGGTCTCTGAGGAAAGCTCTGGATTTGATTTCCTCTAATGAAAGTGTCCCCCTTTTTAAAACTCATTTGTGGCCACATTGTGGTCATTAAGTCTCCTGTTTTTTTTTTTCCACTTCCCTGCTTAGGTCAAGTACCACAAAGAGCCACCTTATTCCCCGGGAACTGTCCTTTTCCTTTCCTCATTTTTACATGCCGACCCTCACGCTAAATGAGACTTTTTTGTTTGAGGGGAATTGTACTGCTGTTACCTGCCCATTTTGTGTCTCCGCGTTCCATCCCTGACACCACAGAAGTCCTGTTCCCTTACTGGTAGTTCCTGCTTTGACTTTTTTCTTTCTGTATGAATGCTTCATCAAGGGGTCATGTGGCTTAGTCCCTGCTCTTACACATTATCTGCCCTGGATCACCCCTTGTCCCCTAAATCCTTTTTCTGTGGACAGTTCCTTGCTTATTTCTTGCACAAGTATCCCTGGCAAACAACAGAGGAGGGTCTTTATTCACTTCATTGCTTTCAGAAACACACAAACCTGCCCAAATAACAGCCTTTTCTGTTATCCTGCTTATCTTAGGTGCCAAAGCCTCTCTTGCTCTCATCCATTGCTGTGGAGAGTTTAATTTAGACCCCTCTGCATAAGTCAGCATTGTTTTCACTTCTCTGTAAAGGGCCATGTGCCTGCTGGGAACTAGAAGAACAAGATACAGTAATAATGAACGTGAGGCTGTGCCCTGCCTGTCAAAGGGGCTCTTTACCCTCAGCTAGACCAACCACATAGTGACTTTTAAGAAAAGCCAGCTAAGCAACTCTTCCAAGTAAACCCAGTAAAGAGCACGAAGTGTCCTATCCCAAACACTACCATCCATGTTGACTCATTTGTTGCCGTGTTTTAATCGCATTGATCCAGTTTTAGCTTGTTTTTCCTTCTTCAACGAAAAGGGCATTGCAACTCTTGCTGCTGAAAGTCAGAGCCTGGAAACCTGAATGTTAAATCCAGCCCCTGATCCCCCGGTGAAGTCAACAGGACCTCATACGTTATTTGGTAATCCTCCATTCACTCTCTGGGTGTAGCAGCACACGTGTGTACAGGCCACAAGTAGGGGTTTGCAGAATGGAGCCCTCACTTTGTTTATAGTTGAAAACCATTGCTGGAGAAATGATTCCATATCCTTTTCTGAGTCTGACCTAATGTCTCCCTCCAGAGACAATGGTGAGCCCAGCGGTAAATTGATTTTAAAGAGTACAGCATTTCTAACTCTTTATGCAAGACTGACTACAGTTTCAGGCTTCTACTTACTAGCTCTGGCTAATGCAGGGCTCCAAGCATCAGTGTGAAGTGTATGTGTGTCTAGCAGTGGCAGACTGCATTATCATCTTCCTTCTTCTGATATTTTCCTCCTGGAAAAGAAAGAGATCAATATTAAGATGAATGAACAGACCATTTAAATGAAGAAATAAGTGGCAGTTATTTGATTCCCTGTGGAACACAACGGTGATAAATACAGTTTGGAGGCTTTCACCTTTTTTATATCTCCTGAGGGAGTTTGCCTTTCCATTTTCACGTTACAGTAGTACTAGGCTAGCCAAAGAAGAAGTTGAAGAGCCATGGAAGGAACCAGGAAGCTCTAATCTGAGTGGGTGGTTGGGAGGAGCTTTCCTTCAGTAATTTATGCAAAACAAAGAAAACCTCTCCTTTCTTGAGTCTACTGAACTGACCCCTCATTTAAACACACATGCACACTTGTCCTGGGTTCAGCATGTATCCTTCCAAAGTACAGAACTAAACCCCATGGATGCTGTAGAATAAAATTAGCTGGGATGAAACTACCAAGGATTGTGAAGGGTTATAAGAAATTCTCTAGTACATCAGTACCAAAAGAAAGGCTGAGGAAAATGGCCAGAGCCCATTGCTACTCAGTGGGCCAGGGTGCGTAATGACAAATGGCAGGGAAAAGGGCAAGGTACTTGATCTTTTCACTTGTAAGGTCTGCCCTCTGGCCTGGGTGCATTTGCAGGGCCTGAGGGAGTGAAGCATTATCCACATTGCAGGAAGGAAAAGCAAGGAGTGCTTAAGCTAATTGAGCATGAACAAGTCCATGGGACCACCAGATAAACTGCATCTCAGGGAGCTGGATGATGTCATTTTGAGGCCACTGTCCACTTTGAAAGGTGAGGATTAAAAAACCCCAAAACAACCTGATCTGTTCAGCTAGAAGCTATCCCTAACTGAGGTGCAGGCAAATGAAAGAACCAAGATGGGGGGGGAAGGCAACAGTGTGAAGTCAGAAGAAAACTCAAAGCAGCTTAAAAATGTATCTGATTTATCCATCTCAGTCAGCTGTCTGGTAAAGCAGTTCTCTGTATAAACCTGTCTGCTTTGCATAATTACAGACAAGGTGGGTCGGTTGTTGGCTGGCACCACAAACGGTTTAGGTCCCTTACCTTTGTGAGGTTAAGGCAGCTCATGCCAGCCAAAGACCTCTTGGCCACCAGGTACATAGAACGTGCCATTCGTCAGTTTGCACTTGCTCTTCCCACATGGCAACTGCAGTTCAAGCAGAGAATGGGTGACCCAGCAAGGGAGGTGAGGGCACCCATCGTGTTTGGTGGTCCCTATTGCAAGGAAAGCACAACCTGCCAGGGAGGTGAAGAGGTAATGGGTGCAACCCTGTTAGGAACTGGTGGGCAGGTGGCAGCACTCTGCATTGTGTGACTTCACATGTTATTGCTAATAGCTTGCCCATCAGCCCACGGCAGTTTTCTCTGGTGTGCTAGGGCAATAGGCAAGGTACTCAGGAGTCCTTTTCTCTCATTTGGAGTGCTTTAGGAAACAAGTTGATAAGCTCTTTTTTTCCCTTTTTCTCTGAAGAGATACAGGAGCTGTTACATTGAAGCTTTTGTAAATATTTGAATGATACTCAGTAGTGCATTTTCAGCTCATAGATGAAACTGTTATTTGGAAGATGTAAATTACAAGAGATTATAGCATTTCTTTTCTAATAGCCTCTATTCTGTAACAATTTCATCTGTTTTGGAAAAGACTTCTGCAACATATACTCTGATGGTTCAGTAAGTCCATTCAGAAGTACTCTCCACTTTGCAAGGGCAATTATCTTTAGTTCTGTACTTTGATGGTGTTTCAGCAGAGCATTTAGAAGTGACAAATTCTATTAACCATAAACTCGCTTGCAGAGGAGATGATTTGGAGCTATGTGTAAATGGTGATACCTTAAGAGATTTCAGTGAGTGTTCTGCCATTTATTGAGAAAAACCAACCTTGAGACATTATAGTTTTCATTTATTTGCTGGAAGAGGATTGTTCCTGTTTGGAATTACCATTCCTTATAACTAAATATGGAAAACCTTAGAGCTTCTGCATGTAGCTGATTACAGAAATACTGCTACTAGGTTTTACCTGGCATGGTTCAGCAGCATCACGTTGTCACTATACTAAAGTGAGTAGTGAAGGGATGCTGCATAAACCACAATGCTTTTCTGAAGTGCTGCTTCTTTCCAAGAGATGAACTGCAGAGATCAGGCAGGAAATAAGCACAGCTGGTACAGCATGGCTTGGCAACCCAGGAAAGATGTTTCTAACTCATCCTCTATCATGTACCATTTGTGAAAGCTGAAGTAGTGGGAGAGTTTCTGTAGAGCTGCACCCATACACCCTGAGGAGATCCCTGGGATGGATTTCAAATTCCCTCTTATCTGAGCTGCAGGAGGAATTGTGGAGAAAAACAAGGGAAAATGCCGAGACCCAGGGAAAGGGTTTTGTAAACAGGAAAATTAAACTCTGGAGGAAGGCTGTGCTGGTGCAAAGTGTGTCCTGCTTGATTTCCCCAGACAGCTTAGCTTCATTGCGGGCCATTAGTGTTTACGTTCAAGACGGTGCATATATTAATCATGCTGGAACTGCTGCCCTCAGCTCTCAGGAAGTTTGGCTTTTCCTCCCTCCACAGACTCTTTAGCATCTCCAACTTGCTCTTTTTCTCATTTTGTCACTATTTGCCTTGTGATTAAAGGGGACCGATATGGAAAAGAGAAATTCTCTGTATTAGCAGAAAGGGCTTATTGTGGGCCAGAAAAGTGTTTCCTTTTGCTTGAAGTGCTGTCTCCCACTGCTCCTCTTCCCCTGAAGTCAGCTCTTGTTTTGGTTTGAGGTAATAAGGAGCACAGCAGGATGTTTGTACTTCACACAGTCACAACCTGGCAGTGGCAGCACTCTGTGATGTGCCATCTCACCAGGGGAGCTGCTGATGCTCAGGTGGGCCAGGCTGGCATCAAGAGCATCTCATCACACTGCAGGAATGGGCTCAGCAGAGGCAAATGCAGAGTCCTGCAAGAGGTCCCTGCCCGTGGCAGAGGGGTTGGAACTGGACGACCTTAAGGTCCTTTCCAACCCAAACTGTTCTATGGTTGTATGGATATACTGGCTCCCTATAGCAGCCCATCCTGGGATCAGATAGGTACCTGAGAAGCAGCTCTGTTGCACATAACCTGAGGGGTCCTGGTGGACCAGAAGTAGAGTGTGAGCTTGCAGTGAGGAAGGCTAACTGCCTCAGCATGGCTGTAGCCAGCAGGTTGGAATGATTTATTCAACTCTGTTTAGTGCTTGTGAGACTTTATCTGGAGCACTGTGTCCAGTTTAGGGCTTCCCCAGTACTACAAAAGATGCTGGCAAACTGGTTTTCTAGAGAGCTATGTTTAGAGAGCTGGACTCTGCCCAAAGACACAGTGCTGATTCTCTGTGTGATGAGAACTACTGCATGAACAACTGCTAAAGAAGCTTTGGAAGCTTGGTGCTTTTGTTCTACAGCCACCTTACTCCTTTGTTGCAAATTAAGACTACTCCTGAGAGCAGAAATAAGGCTGAAAAATGTGTAAATAAAAAGTGTGGTTGAATATTACATCACAGGGGAAGACCAGGAGCAGAACCCCATTTCTGGCATTAAAGTGATTGCTAAGAGAAGTGCAGTCTGCTTAAGAGTCGGGCCAAGTGAGATGGTGTGGGAGCAAACGGGAAGATGCTTTTGGCCGCCAGAAAACCAGGAAAGAGTCACAGGTGGCAGAAGCTTTTGCTCTGATTGTGGGAGAGGAAAAGATAGGAGGTGAGAAGCAGATGGAAGAAGAGGTTCAGTGAAGCATACATGGTTCTGCACTGAGCCTTTGTAAAGAGGTTTATGTTGCATGTTTTTGTCTGTTCATAACATGTTTTCTTTGGATGCTTCTTGGGCAAACCAGAAACACTTTGTGCAACTTTGATTTGATGTCTGTTTCTGGCTCACCCTGATTTGCTTAGGCTGTGCTCTGGTCTCCTGCATCGGCTGGCCATGTGAAGACATTATTCTCTTCAATGCCTAGTGATTAACCTCCAGTTATTGCTGGGTTGTTCTGGTGTAATTCGATTCAATTAGGATGACCCGGGCTGGAAAAGGCTATTACACAATGGGCTGGCAGGTCTGATAAGATTTCCACTTCTCTAACACAGGTCAGTGATCACTCAAGGTAGTCTGGTGGTAGAGGGAGCTGTGCTCCCTTCATCTGAGCATAGCTAGGACAGAACACAGCAAAAACGATGTTCTTGTCTCACCACTTTTTGCCCTTTATCATGCCCTTCCTCAGAAGCCTCAACCTGTTTTTCATTTCATACACTTGTTTTGCCGTGTCTGGCTGTGTGCTCCTCTGGGCTGGCCGAAGGGTTTCTTGTCTCACCTTCCTTACTGGAGGCTTATGGAAATGTGCCCCGATCTGCTTTGGCAAAATCACCTGCACTGGGCAGTGTAAATGTTTGTGGTAACCCACTTAAAGGCTGAATTTGTCTGGAGCAGGCTAAGCATCTTTACAGGCAGACACACACCAGGTTGTGCCAGACGCCAAGGACTCACACATTACCTGGGAAGAGGTGACCTCCAGCTGAAGCAAGTACTGACCTGATCAGCCTGTTTGGGTGTGAGGGGACCTGTGCACAATGACTATGCCAACTGAAGCAAGGTGGATCAATTCTAAAAGAGGAGAGTGCTTCCATTCAAGCAGAATCATGTTCTGAAGGCCTATTCATGTGCTAATGAAGCTGCTCCATCCTCTAAAGAAACACTTGCTTTACAAAGCAACATTGATACTTCATTTGTCCGATGGCAAGCCTATTTTATGCTCCTTTAGAGTACCCATTTTATCAACTCTCTCTCCCCACACCCTGCTTATGCTTTTGCTTTATGTGAGCGTTTCAGCTTGTGCCTTTCTTCAGGTATGTGAGCAGTAACGATGATTGTTAGCAGGATTACCATCATGGTCTATATACTTAAAGTCAACTACTTTTACTTTGCTAGTTTAATTGCTGAATCAGTGAAATCTGAATGTTCAGTTTGTCTTCTCTGGGAAATTAATCTGGGCTAATTGATGTAAATGAGATTAATGAAACCAGATTAAAGCCATGCAAGTCCTTCCTAATTAAAAAAAAAATAATTAAAAGAAAGCTGCCTTAATTCAGTTTTCTTTGATTCTCTTCATACAGAGAAACTGTTCTTGTCTAAATTCGCTTTGGATTCATGTGAGGAGCTGTTTTCCATAAGTAATTCTGTGTACTCCTTGTGTAGACAGCCCATTTTGCGCATACGTGTGTGTGAGAATTTAGAAGTTAAGTATGAAATGTTCTTTGGAGTCAGATATGCTGATTCAGCCAGTGTGGAAAAGCTGTACTACTGTATGGAAAGAAATAGAATAGGATTTGATGATGCTTTTTATCCCTTGGAGACTGGATTAAAGCACAATTCATAGACAATTAAAAGGATGGCTTTGTGACTTATGCCAGCACCAAAGTTTGCATCCGAGTCCTCAGTAATGAAATGTTATGAAGTGAAAATGCCTGTTTTTTCTGATTTTGTTGACATTCTTCTTAAATTTTAGAACAGTCCAGACAGTACCAAAAGAAACATTGCAGAAGCTGTTGAGGAAAGCTTCATTTATTATGGCAATATTTAATGATGAATTTGGTGTTGCATTTAGTGTGGTGTGCTACCATTCTGCCTCCTGTGAAGGCAGTTTCCCACCTTGGGAGGAACCTTCATTGGGAGACATCTCCCTTATCTGTGCTTGTTGCTGAAGACCTTTTGTGAGACACCTCCTTATCTTGGCTGGAGCAAAGGGGTCTAACCAGTGAATCTAGGCTGTAGATAAGGAAAGAGACTTGAGGCTCTGTGGCAGCTCCTGTCAGTTTGCTTGAATATTTGAATATTTGATTCCTAAAATCAAAATATTTCAGTCAAAGAAAATATTTCCTGGAGAAAATTAAAATAAAAATAATGCAGAAACTGTTTTAAATATGAAATTAATGGCTACTTAAAGCTTATGCTGAAGTATCTGCCTGAACAGAAATGTCTTTTCTGCATCAGGCTGTCAGCAGTGTGCAAAAAACCCTGATTCCCAAGAGTGGCACTGTGAACATTATAGATATCTCTAAATGACTCTGCTGTATAAGAAGTCACACAATTTCCTTGTCACCAGAGACAGGTAGAAGCTTCAAGCTGTTGTACATTTCCCCTTTTCAGTGCTGCTGCTTGCCCTATTGCAATGATAACTATCATCCTTCCTGTCCACCCTCTTATTCTCCGACTCTTGCCTCTGGAGTCTTGCAAGCATCACATCACTGTTTTAGGTAGGTGTTATAAAGTAGCTCTTCTCAGCTCCCTGTGTTATGTTGGGGGGGGGTTGGGTGTGTGTGTCCCACGACAGACAGGAGGAGGTAACACTGGCTAAAATAGTTGGAGGTAAATGAATTCCTAGGCTTTCTTTTTGTTTTTAACTGATGGGGAATGCAGAGTGAGGAGGTTGAGGGGCTGGGTTTGCCCTTTCTAATTTTGGCAGCTTTATTATAACATAATTATTAATGACATCTCACCAAGAGCTGCTCATCAAATGAGAGGCAGGAACCCACAGAACAGAAGTGTCCAAACACCCCACTGCCATGTATGTAAAGAGTAAGGAACACTCCTTTCTTTGAGTGTTTTACAATCAAATGCCATCGCTAAAAGCTGGAAAAGGGAATCATAGAATCATAGAATAGTTATGGTTGGAAAGGACCTTAAGATCATCCAGTTCCAACCCCCCTGCCATAAGCAGGGACACCTCACACTAAACCGTGTCACCCAAGGCTTCATCCAACCTGGCCTTGAACACTGCCAGGGATTGAGCACTCACAGCCTCCCTGGGCAACCCATTCCAGTGCTTCACCACCCTAACAGAAAAGAATTTCTTCCTTATATCCAATCTAAACCTCTCCTGTTTCAGTTTGAACCTGTTACCCCTTGTCCTATCACTGCAGTCCCTGACTCTCCCCATTTCACAGGCACAGAACTGGTCTGTTAGCAGCAGTGACTAGACTAGGCTGGATGTCACAAAACAGTGAGAAACTGGAGGAGACTGCTTCCAAACCTGTTATATGAGCTGTAAAAGGTGGAACAATTCAGGAAAGGCATTGATGAAATAAACAACTTGTCTCTTTTTTTTAAAGTTCCCGAGAAGTTGTTATTTAAGTGCTTATTAATGCAAATTGTCCAAAATTGACCAGAAATGTGAGCTCTTGCTCATCAAAGCTGTCTGAGTCCCAGATTACAATGGCTATCCTGGTGTTCTGGAGCATATCCTCCCAGGTCTCCCAGTATCCTGCCTGTGGCCAGCCAGAAGATGCTTTTCCCTGCTCCCCTTCTGCAGCAAGGCTTTCAGAGCATCTCAGACTGCTTCTGTTTTACTTGCTTTTTCTGGTACCATGCAGTCTGCTTTCAAAGTAATATAGTTAATTGTCTTTTAGCATTAAGAAACCTGCTGTAATCGGGATAATTTATAAACTCAAAAGAGGAAGAAGACTGAGCTTTTCACAGAATTCAGGAAATTATTGCTTTCAGAAGGGGATTATAAAGCTACTGTGATTGAGTGACAGCGGTGCATTGTATGGATGAATCTGTCTCAGCCTTACAGTTGAAAAAGCTGCTCAGCAGTTAGAATAATCAATCTCCATCAGAATTTTAAGCAGGGTTTGTTTTTTTTTTCCAGTTCAACACACAAGCAATTTACTTTTTCAATTTGTGGTGTGTTGCAATATGTAATGCTGTATATGATGCTGTATACAATGCACAAGGAAATAAGTGAAGGGGGAGTTATCTCTTTCTACTTTCTACCCAAAAGTAGGTGTCAGGCAATTTCAGTGAAAAATAGTTGCTGATATTAAGAGTCAAATTAACCTGGTTTGTGAAGCCGTGCAAGATACAATGGGTAAAGATCCTCTGTATTTGTATTTGTGTATTGCTATTTTATTATTTTAACATACAGGTTTAGGTTAAGCTAATAACAAAGAGCAGCGAATTGCTAAAGGATGTATCTTTCTTACACAAAAGACCATGCCCTTCTGTAGCTAAATTCCACTTGTTCCTTTTCAACTTTTACCGTCCAACTCAGGTGTCCAATTTAAGAGGGTAAAATCACTAGGGTCTCCTTAAAGAAAAAGGGAAGGTTATCTTCAGACCTGAAATGAATCACCCAGGAAAAGAAAAGCATCCCACTGGTGCTTATAGCTATCTCAGCTGCAGAGTTCTGTGTATAGGTGGTTTACTTGGGATTTGTTTTAAAGTTAATAACACAGTTATGCCAAAGAGTCTAAAATGCAGGCTCGAGCATCCCTGATAGAGACCAATTCGCTGACGATGCACCTTGCTCGTCCTCTGTTGGAATAAGTTGCTTAATAAGTTATTAAGTTGCTCGTGAGGGCCTGTGCTTCTGAGAATTCCATAAAATAACCAGGTATCTCCTGATAAATGTATGAGCTGTCTTTAGGATTATCAAGTCCTGAAGTAATCACTTCCCCTGGAAGTGGCCCTGCTGGGCTGTTAGTGTTGCTCAGGGTGGAATGGTTGGGGGCTTGTGGCAGTGTAAGCTGACTCCGTCTCCCATTTCAGGAATCCACCTTGCTATGGAATGTAGAAAAGACAAATCAACTGCAACCACAAAGAAGGAAGTTTGGAGGGATTTAGGGAAACTGCACCACTTTTTGCTTGTTGCTGCTTTACCAAAAGAACAAAGCCCACAGCTCTTAAAAATTATCTGTACTATTGATC
This sequence comes from Agapornis roseicollis, assembly GCA_002631895.1. Taxonomy (NCBI): domain Eukaryota; kingdom Metazoa; phylum Chordata; class Aves; order Psittaciformes; family Psittacidae; genus Agapornis; species Agapornis roseicollis. Next base: position 17,526 of record NDXB01008023.1, read on the forward strand.
TCCTTTTTGGCAGGTTTTCAGCCACAGAGCTACCCAAAGGAAACAGGTGCAGGTACTTGCAGCATAAAGCTTCATAAAGAAATGTATATGCTTATCCAATGTTTCTTTCTGTTGCCTCATCCACATTACGCTTGTATCCTACTGTGGCAAGCATAATGCAGATATAATAAAAAGCTTAATCCAAACAGACAGAGAAATGAAAAATCAGGATTTCAGGCGATATCTGTCCCTTTCAAATACATAATAATAAAAGCTTGTTCCCATGGAATAAATATATTTAACCTCCAAAGAGTTATCATTGCATTACCTCCTTACCATTTATGAGAAAGAGATTCAACTGGCTCATGAGTTTTCTGTCTTTTATGCTCATGACAGAAAGATAATCATCCTCAGGGGTGATGTATGCTAAATACTGCATAACTATGCCAAATGGGCAGCAGCTGCTCTGTTCTTTATAGGACTGCCATTTGCTCTCTCCCACACCCTACAGTGTCTGGACAACTATTGCTTTTCCTTCTGAAGCCTATTTTGCTGTATTTAAAACTGTCATTAAAAGTTTAGCTCCCTGAAGAGTTCTCTAAACTGGGCCACTGTTTGTAAACACAGTGATTCAAAATTATTTCCTTAATTTCCCTGTAGCCTGCTAGGGTACGGGCTGGTTTTGCTTTAATTCCCCCCCATATGCACTGAATAGCTTTACACTACAAAAGCAGCAGCTAAGGATCGAGTGAGAGGGGCACCAAATGAGGCCAGGTATGCCAGAGCCCCTCTGATTACTCCCATGGCATTCCTGAAGGGCAGTTTCAAGGCTTAAGGGTGTGTTGAGATGCTCCCTGAGGGTCTGTGCTTTCTTTTATTTGTGGTGTTAGGCTACATGCACGGTTTCTGGAGATAGTGCCATTTTATTTCTGTCTCAGTATCTATCTCCTGGTAATCTGGTTTGGTGAATGGGGCTCTCAGGTGTCATCTTGGTTGTCTGCTTAGTAATTAGAAGCTTTTGCATGCTCTAGTGGAGTCTAACCAGCAGCAACCCCACACAGAGCATTCACTTTGAGCTGCCTGCTGTGAACTGGTATAGGATTGTTTTAGTTCCCTTTTGGCAGCTGTCATACAGGGAAATGTAAGGTTATAAATAGTAAAGCTAAGGTACAACATAAAGGAGTTATAATGATGGGGCTGGTTCCTCTCAGACCACTCTTCACATTAACCTATCAATGTGCTGCCCTCTCACAATATATTTAGTGTATATGCCTATTTCTGGACAAAATCCAGTAACCTTTATCAGTGTAGAAAACCTGAGAATACTCTCATTTTACCCCCTTTTTTTTAAAATATTTTTTTTCACTCTTTTCAGGATTCAAGAAATGTGTTTTTGATCTTGATCCCATTTTAAAAATCCTCACTGGGTTTACAAGTAGCAGCTGAACACAAGAGACAAAAAGGGAAACTGTGGGAGAGGGGGTAGATTTCCAAATAGAAACCTCATCATGAAACTGCTTCCCAGGCAGTTTTACACATAGAGAGGAAAGTTGTTGCTCCAATAGCATGAGCATCTTTGGGAGAGGCTGCTGCTTCCTTACTAATCCCTGGTAATATGTGCTGCGAACCTAGAGGAAATGGAATACACAACAGATATTTCAGTCATCCAGCTCTTCCAAGACAATGCCAGGTCCTGTACCATTTTGATATGCTTCTCAGCATTACATCATTACTGGATTTCTTCAGCATGCTCTTATTTATTATGCCCAAGTTACAAATGAAAATGTGAAATGGGGTTGGCCAAAGACTCATCCTTTCTTATCAGAAGGATTCATAGAATCATAGAACGGTTCAGGTTGGAAAGGACCTAAGATCACCCAGTTCCAACCCCCCTGCCATGGGCAGGGACACCTCACACTAAACCTTGGCACCCAAGGCTCTGTCCAACCTGGCCTTGAACACTGTCAGGGATGGAGCATTCACAACCTCCCTGGGCAACCCATTCCAGTGCCTCACCGCTTGTATTCTACATACAATCATTCATAGGCCTTATAATATTTTAGTACTACCTGTCTTCAGCTTAATAATTTCCCATATGTCCCTGTGTGATGCTTTAATTAAGTCTTAATAAATGAGAGCTACAGCATTCCAGTTCTGTAGAAAATCAGGTTCATTAACAAAAAGGATCGTAACTTTGATGCAGTTTATACTCAAGTACGGTTACATTTCCTTTTGTATTTAGCACAGCTTTTAATTGTTCTTACCTATTTGTTGTGAATTCTCTTGTCTTTTGGCAGTCAGATTACAGGACCCAAACAACTTTCCCCTCATTAACTCAGAAAGTGTTAATTTGCTGTTTTCTATCTACAATCACAAACTCAGAGAGGTACAGAATACTTGCTGCTGGAGCTGTGATTTAGTCTCTTAATTTCCAGGATGGCAATTATCTGGTCTGTCCAATTCGAACTGCATTTTCTAATATGCTCTTTGTGGTAATTTCCACTCCTGTGGAATTTTAATTTCCCTTCATATTCCTCTTCCTGCCTTCTGACAGTCTTGTATTGCTGTAGCCTTGTTTATTTCATTCCTTTTAGGTGCACTTAAAGTAGCCATGAAGATTACAAGTTAAGTCTCTTCTGTTCTTGTCACCTCTCCTCTAAGCCTAACACTTGTCTTACCAGTCGTGCAAGGCTTGATTGCTAAAAGTCAGATACACCATATACTCAGGGAATTATCCATCTGTCAAGAAGGGTCCTGTGCCCATGAATAAATTCTAGGGATTGGACATGGGAAATCTTTCTCCTTGAGCCAGTTCTTGAGCCCCATGTTGATCTTCAGCATCTTGTCCTATTTCATCCTCCTTCTCCAGGGATGAGTTGTAACCATTCCTGTTAGAAGCTGTTTGCTGTCAGCAGGATGCTTGTAATATAAATGTGCCCTTGAGTGGAAGGGATTAAGACTTCCTGGTTTTTATCTCCTGTGAAATAAGTAGTCTGGGAGTATTGGAGCACTTTCTTGAGGGATGGCCTTCCCACACTGGGAAAGAAATGGGTTTATTTTAGGTGTTTCTCTATGTATGCTGCATACACAAAGTACCGGCAGCTGGGTTAGTCAAGAGACGGCATTTGTTTTGAGTCTGGTAGACACACAGGAGCATGAAAACTTGAGTTTTTTTCTGTAATAACCAATAGATAGAACCTTGCCTCAATGATACAGAAAAACACACAGTATTTCTTCAAGTTCCCTAAAAGTTATCGGCATTTACAATAAATGCATAATTTAGTAGTGAAATAGTTGTAAGTAGTGCTTTCCTTGGCTTTTAGCACTGCATGATCTGTGAGGTATTAAAAAGCTGGAGGGCAACTTGCATTGCAACAGCAGGCTCTTATGACAGCTAGATAAATCAGAACAACTTATTCTACAAAGTGAAGAGAACCTTGAAATCAGTCTGCTTGCGTTCTTAAGACTCAGTTTTACTTGCTTTCTGTGTACAGAAAAATACAGTCCAAAGCACTTGTGACAGCAAAGAGATCTTCAGCCCTGTTATGGTTTGTGTTATCTTAAGGAGGAAGGAATGGTGCTGTAAGTGTATCTGTTTCCTCCTTAAAGCAGTAGGAGGGCCCTTCCTTTCTAACTTTAAGTAGCTCCCTAACTTTAAGGTGATCACAGAAGATGGAGGGAATGTCTGGAATGTACCTGATTTTTGCCTTTTTTTCCCCCCTGATAGTTCAGAAGGAAGGGAGCAGTAAAGTGAATTAAAGGGTATTTTGTCATAGATGTGCTAAAAAGAGCTGTGGCATCCTTTGAGCCTGCAGGCCTCAGCTTTCTGGTGATGAGCAAAAGCTTATACAGGTGCCAGAGACAGTTAAGACATGGAACCAAAGGGTAAACATCACCTGCAGCTATAAGTGGTCACTTTGAAGATGTCTACGTAAGCACTAGCTGTTCTACCTTAGCATGTGATCTCCAGAAGCTAGGGTTTCATTGAGGAAGAAACTTCCTTAAAGTTTGCCTAGAATAGTTTGACTATTCTAGGTTTATGGATTGAGTATGTATTGCTGCACTAAGCAAATATAGCCAGAGGCAGATAGCTTGGTGCTTACTGATCCTGTGTCAGGCCACTACATTCCTGGTGGTGGTGTCTCTCAAAGGAACTATGTTTCCCTGTTTTTCCTGGTGTTTAATGCAGGTCAGCCTGTTCTACCCCATAGAAAAGTTTACCATGGAACTATCAATATTATGAAAAGCCCTACTTTACAATAGCGGCATTTAGGAAATAAATGATGCTTTAAATAGCAGGAACTTGAGTTTCATTCTCATGTGATATCACTGAGCCCTCCTAAATGCAGTGACAGAGTTAGAATTCACAACTGCCTGTGACATTATTTCTTCTGCTGTATAAATGGTCAGAAAAGTTATCCAGCTTCCAGTTCTTGAAGATACTAGGTTACAACTTTAAAGCTGGTCCTGGAGGGAAATGAGGTGGTATTTCTGTTGATGCTTAGTAATTTCAGGTAATGGTCCATTAAATGCTTCATCTCCTAAAGAAGCTTTATTTGGCTGGTGAAACTCTTAGCCAGGGGACACCTTTTTTCTCTTCTATGCTTCTACCTAAGCAGGGGGTCCCTGATCCTGCAGTATGGTAGCTGTGGGGCAAATGGCTTTCTTCAATGTTCTGGTGGGACTTCAGCCAGCATTGAGAGCAGCTTTTTTACACAAAGTGATGCCATACTTGTCAGTGAACCAATACGGTATGAAGGATGGGTCGCTCCTAACAGATTAAGGTAGCAAAAGGAAGAAACCTTTTGTGTTGGCTCCTGCTATGCCTCTTCAGACAACTGGAGCCACCTCTCCATTACTGAAACATCACTCCAAGCCTGAGGATCAGTTGTTTATTTTGATCTAGTGATGTATATGATAAAGGCACAATTTTTCTAACAAAAAAACCTGTAAGCTCTGACCTGTTGTATTATTAAATTGCTATTTTCCCCTCCCAGTTCCTATCAAATACATCAAACAAACTGTGAAGAACAGTTTGTTGCAGCCAAATGGTTTCTAAGTGGTTGGCATCAGTCATGAGCAGACCGTTCTGTCAGGTGCTGGGTAAGATGTATGCCGACGTCCATCAAAGACAACTCAAGTCCTCCCTGACATGTTGCAGAGGTGGTGGAGTGGCAGCGTGCAGCACACACGGATACCACTGCTAAGATTCAGGGATGCAGAAAGACAAATAAGCTTCCCTTTGTAGTTTTCTTTGGGGGAACACGTGCCTGTCAGTTGTTTGTCTCTGCTTATTGTGCATCACTTGTGCAAACCCAGAGAGATTCCACGTTCCTCAGAAATCAGGGCTGGGCAGAGCTGAGATTTTGCTTGTACTGATGATCCTCTCCCTGGAGGACTGTAACCAAGTGTTAGGGGACAATTCTTACAGATGGTAGAGATTTTTCTGACAACATGGGCTCCCCGTGGGAAACCAGATCGTTAAACTGATCCCACCCCCATAGGAATGTTCACACAGCTGCTTCTAAAGAGTTTATTTCAGGCCAAAGTAAGGAGATGGGAAAGTTGTGCCTGAAAAGGGTAGGTGAGAAGGAAAGGAACGGTCATAGGTATATGAAGAATAGGCTGTGCACTTCTCCACTTCATGTAAGGAACTCCACTGTCATTAGATTAGAAACAGTGTACTGTGTTCCAGGCCAGAGCCACCAGCCCTGGACAGTGGAATAATCTATTCCACTGGATGTAAATATCCATATTTTCCTACTGACTCCAAGAAGCTCCATGAAGAGACAGAGATCAGTCATAGACTTGTCCACAGCCTGGTGTTTGTTTTTGGCATTGCATTCTGAAGCTCAGACGTATGCCTGCATTTGCCTCTGGTTCCCATGAAAAACTCCATAAATTTTTTTAGGATTTTTCTGCAGCTCCTTGGAAACACTTTTGAATTTTTAAAGTTTCAGGATCTTTTGGATGATGTTTTCCTTTTACTTTAATTTAGGTCATGGTCCCTGTGTTTAGAGAGAGGAGTTTAGGGTTGGTCTTAACATAAGAAAGAAGGTCACAGAGTGGTAAATGTGGCTACGTGTTGGTCTGTCTGTAGGGAGCACTTTGCCTACTTTCCAGTGCTTCTGAAACACATCTGGAAACATGGTGTTAATTTTTCTGCTTGCTTTTATGAGATTAGTAATGCATGCAGCTGGGATCTGTTACAATAGTTCTCGGTGACATGAGGGTCTTGGGTTTCTGATCAGATTCCTGTAGAAGGAACGCTTCATGTGGGTCCACCCTGTCTTTTCCAGCACATCTCACCAGGTTTCCTTCACATGACTTGGAAATGAAAATGCCTTTTCTCCGAGAGAGCTTCATTTAAAAATCATGACCAAATAATCTTGGATTTCAAGCAAACTGGATGAAGAGCTTATCAAAAAGGGGTCAGTGCAGAGCTTGTTAAGGCAAAAACTGAACTTCCCATCTGAAACCTATTTCTCACTCTTCTGCACTATCTTCCCTAGTTTCCAGCAGCCCCCAAGTGATCCTGTTACCTTCTGTGCTCATTTTGAATTATTAGTGTCTTCTAGATGGATGCCACTGGCTTACAGACACCTACCTGGGAGTTTTTTCAGCCTGCTCTTAATATAACCAACATGTTTTACAGACTGTCAGAGCCAATCTTCTCTTCTGGAGTGAGTCTGCACTTCCAAAAGAATTTATGAATATTATGAGCCAAATTCTGCCTCCAGATACGTCCCTGAGTTTGCACCCTTGGGGCTGTTCAGCCTAGGCTGTCATTTTCCAGGGTCATTCCTAATCTGCCTTCTAGCCACTCACACCAGTGAGTCAGCAGGATTCACTTGTCTCTCCTAGGAAGACCAGCTCTTGCTCAATACAGTGAGTTCACAGGCAAAACCAGCCATTTGTGTCATCACAGTTTAACCTCAGAAATAGATTCAACTGTGTTGTGCCATCAAGAATTCATTTCCAAGGACAGCCTTTCTGTGGGAGCAGGGGACTGTCTTCAGCTCCTGGTCACTGCTGGGCTGTGTGGCCAAGAGCTAGTGAAGACAATGCTGGCTGTGGGATACTGGACATCATCTCTTCCACGGGGAGATTTCAAGTCCAACATATGTTCTTTAATAGGTATGAAAATGGGAGTAGGTCAGGACGAGGAATGCACTGAGGGTTTTCTTATGAGTCCTGGGAAGTGCTTAGAGTGAAGGCTGGGTGTTCTGATACTTGCCTGACTGTGGATATTGATTCTGCAGTGTTTTGTGTTCAGGAATCACCACAGTTTGATTTAGCTCTAGCAAAGTATACAAGAGCTTTCGTAGAGAGGAACTGTTACTGCTTTGGTGAATAAATAATCTTTATTTGTTTTTTGGCATTTGAGTTCAGCTAGTTAAGTCTTATGATTTAATTAGCATTTGGTGTTTGATAACTTTAGATACTGTCAAGAACCTCTAAATTCAGAAAGAAACAGCCTCTCTAAGAATTCAATGCAATTTGTTAAAACAAAACAACTTTTCTTCTATTCACCATTGTTTACTTTGTAGTTTATTCATTAATGTTTAATGCACAGAATGAAAACTTAATGGCCCCAGCAGGTGGTATTTCACTTCATCCTGAACTCCTCTTTGTCTTTTTCTTCCCTCTCATTCCTTGGGCAAAAGCTGACAGTCAGAATCCGTCCCCTGTTTGCCATTGTCTATAAACCTTGAGAATGACTGAGCAATGATCCCTGATAGCAAATCATTTTCTGTCCCTCTTATGAGTGTCACCATAGAGATGATGATCAGTGCATATATATATACTAGTGGATTGTGTGTGCCTCAGTACTTTGCTGTCTCATGCAATTATTCTATATTAGCTTGCTGAAATGCAGGTTAATCTATAGGATTCACATTTTATAAGAGAAACTCTTCACCCCCTTATAGTGTCACTTGATAGTTTTGTCTGCATCTGACGAGTATGTCAAAGTGGGGGGCTATTTGCACACATCATACCTGTCATTTCATATTAATTATACATTTTGTAGCAATTTAACGGTGGGTCCTCAGTCTGCAGATTGAAAACTATGGAGAGCTCAGGCTATTCAAGCCTGGGATTTCAGTTTTCTTTGTTTTACTTTTCACATGTAATGAGATAAAAATGGGTAATATTCCAGGTAACAAGAAGCATCTTTTGCATCAGCTTTACAGGAAGAGAAGCGAACCACAACATACTTATTCGTTTATGTCTGCTTTTTATCCCTGTTCCTTTAAAGTGGTTGGACTTAACTCTGTATTTAAGTTGAGGGACTTTAGTCCTGTTGCTTGATGCTTAAGGCAAAGTGGTAAACCCAGTTTGTTGATGTTCATGACAAATATGGTCTGTGCAGCAGAGCAGCATGATATGAATGATATAAAAGCAAGGGAAGAATGGTTGGTGTTTGTATCTCTTCATACAGAACAAGTTATCCCTGTGAAACTGAGAACACTTCCTAAAATCCCAAACATACTAGTCAATTTTTATATCAGTAGTATGTGGAAGACCTGTGCTGTGCCATGCAAAGTAAAACCACAGGTACCCAGAAAAGTCTGTAGCACAGGCAGGTGAGGACACAGCAATACAGATGGGTGAAGTTCCCCAGATGACAAAACAAGCCCGAGGAAGAGCTGAGAATGAACATCATTGTTCAAAATCCACTGCTGTAAGTTGAAGGTGTCTCATCTTTTCTAAACACTGACTAAAAAAGAATAGGATGGTAGCTGCTTGTTGTGCAGTTTGGGCATTCCTGATAACCCATATTCCAAAAGATTTATTTTGTAGTAAGCTTTTCCAGCCTTCAGATCTGTTCACTGAAGAAGCTGAGAACAAACTCACCTCACTGTGTGATGCAGCTCAGGTGTGAAGCAGGTACTGTGAAAGAGAGACTTCCTGCACTGCTTTCCTGGCTGCTAGTCTGAAAAGGCTCCTTCCCCCATGCTCTTGCGCTTCAGTGGTGACTGTGGAGGTGGGGAAGGAGTATGTTGGGTATGAAGAAATTGCTTGCAGGGGTGACTATTGCTGAGAGGTTACATTGGGCACAGGCTCTCAACAAATTAAGCTAAAATGTTTCTTTCAACTGGATTGGATCCATTTCTCTTTAGTACAGTGGGTCATGCAGTATTTCACTGCGGAACAGATGGTAATGCCCTTTTCCCTATTCTTCTCCAAACAGGCTAGTCGTTCTCTGTCCAGCAAAGCTTTTCTCTTTAGACTTTATCAGATGCTGCTGTTGTCCTTTTGCACAGGGTGCCTTTTGAAGAAATTGTTGTACGCTTTGTTCGGTGCCTTCAGTTTGCAATCAGCTTGTTGATTTATGCCTGGTTTTCTGCAACAACAAAGGACATAATTTTCCTGTTAAGACACTGTTTGAATGATAGGCTTTTGATAAGGTAGAAATGATTATGGGTGCTGGAGGAACAGAACCTGTGTTTGGACTCTGCATCTATCACTGTTGTGTCTGACTACACCTCAAAATGATAAATGCAGCATCTTCTCTTCTGGCAGGAGCAAATGGAAGTTGTTTGTTGCTTTTTACTTTTCAGCAAGGGTATAATGAGGTGGGAAAATGGTCTTAACATGTTTGAGTTTTCTACATCATCTTCTTTAATGGTAAACTCCACTTTTACTGTGTAACTTTTGATTTCTTCTCACCCACACTTTCTCCTTGAGCTTGACATTCACTTCTTTCACTGAAGTCAGTGTCTCTGACTCCAAATGCAATTCAGCAACACACAAGTAAAAAGAAGCTATTTGTATCTCATCTTACTTCGGATACTCTTAAAAATAATTCTCATTCCCTTGTGTTTCCAGTGCTATCTCTTAAGAGAGCGTATGATAAGGAACTGACACCATGCTCTTTGATGCTTCCTTAGCTTGAATGGGAAGGAGAAGCTTGAGAGAGGCTTTTCATATGATTGTTTTTAAAGATAGGTCTATGGACAACCAGAACTGGTATTGCTGGCTATGAATGATGCTGGTCACTGGTCTCCAGTGACCAGTTTTTATCATTGTGCAATTCATCTACTCGTTTTGCCAAGGTGCCATGAAAATTAAGCTGTGTAATTGTTTATTATCCCTGCAGATACATGCACACAGTCCCCCCACCAGCAAGTTCTTTTTCAATTTGAAGCTTATTTGTACTTTATTCCAAGAAAATGGATGAGAGAAATACCCCCAATAATACTACCAGCGCAGCTGAAACAATGCCTGAAACTTTTCTAGGTCACAGTTTTTCTTCTGCTTCCACACTAATGTCTGGGATGCAGAACCATAAAGCACAGGAGGAGAGGCTGGTACCCAGGTGCGATAGTTGCTATTGAACTGAAAACGTGGTGTGGGTTTTGTGGGGGTTGCCACAGCAACAACATCATTTACAGAACATAATCCCATTAGGAGAAAGCATTTTTAAGCTGAGCTAATTGTACGTGAGTTTATATTGCTTCACAACCTGTTTTGGGAAGATTTCATTTTTAGGATGCTAATAAAAGACTGATTAAAAGCATTACACATTGTCCTAAATTGCCTACAGAAAGAGAGGACATAAGAATTATGTAAATTATTGCAGGTATCCTTAGATTGAACCAGTATGATAAGTTAAATTAAATTGTGTGCTCATTCCTGTATTGGAAGTCACAAGATAGCAACTGAACCAGTATTACAGTATCAGGTCTTTAAGTTCTGGTCTTTACAAAAGCTTTCCTGAAATGGCCCTTTCCCTTAGAGACCATTTTCATTCCTTCAGACTTTCATATCTGTCTGTGTTTTAGACATTTTGGTAGCTTTTCCTCTGCACTGACTCTGCACTCCCCCCTAAAAGGTGTATAAAGCTGGTTGATAATTGACTGAAAGCAAGCTAAGGGATTGTAAAAAAGCAGAATGAATAAAACTAGGATGAAATGTATCACCTGTGGGAAGGCAAAGTCAGATTTAGGCAAAACTGAGAAGGTAAAAAGGAGTGCTGAGATCTGCAGGCAGTATAAGGAGCTGGGGTTTTTCAGTTCTGTATTCTAAGAAGTCATGTTTAGAAGTCTGTCCTTTTTATTTTAGCCTTGCTTCAGAGAAATGTTGCTGCCACATACCTCTGTGATAGAAACAGAGATTTTGTCAATGGTGAAACAGCAGGATTGTACTTATTGAATTATAGCTGATAGGAGTCTTCTGCTTAGTCACATTCCTGGCCACCAGTCACGTTTCCATTCAGGAGGTGATGGGTAGGATTCATTAGCACTGCAAATCAGGGAGGTCAAGAACTCAGGTTCAGAAGGGGTTTGAATATCTGTACAGCAGCTAAAAATACCTGCAGTTACACAATATTGGTGATTATGCTTCTTTGTCTCCTCTCCCTTTCCATGCCCCTCTACTCCACATGTGGCTATCTTCCATTTAGGTCCTGTTTACACCTGAAAGAAAGGGGATGCATGCTGTGGGAGGCATGGTGTGTATGTGGACACAAGTTTTTCAGCTATAGTTCTTTCTGTAAAACCTGTTGTTTTTAAGATTGTTTTACAATAAAAGCCAACAATCCCAATGTAAACATGGGAAAGAAGCAAAATGGAACAGTTTAATTGATCCAAGCCAAAGGAAAGACACCATTAAAAATATTGGGTATTTTCAGTCTCTGTCCTCTTTGAAATCTTGGAAATTATCCTTTTTGCCTAACTCTGTGAGCTAATAAGTTGTGCTTTGGACCAAACAAAATGTTTTCATTTCATTGTTCACTGCACATCATTAATCTGGTTCTTTAAGGCAAAAGCATATGTGACTCTCTTTATTCTTTCTCCTTCTCCTTTTCTAAATCAACTAAAATCTCTAAACCCTAAGGGTAGCTATTATGCCTGCAGTATGAAAAATGCATTGCTTGCAAAACAACTTTGATTCTTGTTTCCATAGGATTTTTTTCCTCAGGTTTAACATTACTGTCAATTCATGCAATGCGGGCCCGTATGGTACCCCATTGATTTTACTAGGTCATTAAAATAAATCTTTAGACAAAATCATTTGAGTTTACAGACCTTCCAGATCATGATGCTCAGCCTGATTGTTGATAACAATAACATTTCACACAGACATTAATCAATAACGAGGATGGCAGAGCGGTGTTAACCCCTGCACTGCATGTTGTCCAGCTCTTCCGAGTACATGTCAGTGGCAGGGTAGTTTTTCAAGCCAGGTTGGCCCTTCTGTGTTGCTATTTAAATCTGACACACAATAAAAAAATACATGAAACTGCTGCCCACCGCCCTCAGAACGGTACAAATCAGCTGTGGGAGAGCCTGGATTTTGTATCTCTGCATTGTCTTAGGTACCTGGATCAATTCATCTTGCAACGGACATTAAGATACCCGGGCAAAGAGGCAGCATGGCCTGTGTGCATTTATTAAAACAGCTCAGTTTTTACCTTTAGAACTGGTTCAGGATGCTGTTTTGTTTTCCCTAACCAGAAAGCAGAAATAACTTTCCCATCTGTATTTGGCATTCCCGTTTGGTGCCTTTTTGTTCTTTCTTTGTGTCTTCTTCTCTGTGCTAGATTTTTTTTCTAGAGCTGTGTATCAGGGAAAGCACTAGATACAGGTTCTGAGAGTAAATTACATTTCATTCTGTTGCCTTCTATTTTATCATGCTAGCAGTGAGAATAGCAGTCCAGAACAAGGCAGTACTCATGTGCATGAAGGCTGAGCATAGAAAGGCTGCTTGGGTAGTTCCTTTCATTCTGGCTCTGCAACTTCTTCCTATCCAAAGAATCCAAAATGTCTGTGCAGGCCACATCTTTCAGAGGGTCTCTATAAGCCAGGCTCTCCTGCAGCACAGTGGGACAGGAGGTATGAGGTGCTGAGTCTCTGAGAGGCATGAAGAGAAGGAAGACAGCAGGAAGATGGATAAACAGGTAATGCAGGAGTGATGTTCTGAAGGGCTGAGAACAGAGAAACTCTCAGTTGTGAGAAGAGTTGGAATTGAATAGGAATTCTGTGCTTGGAAGCGTCTATCTGAGCTTAAATTTGATCCCATTTCTGGTTCAGTGTGTTTGTGTATAACCTGATGCAAAGACGATGTCGAGGAAGGGTACTTAGACTCTGGCAGAGGTTGAATATGAGGATAATCTTTCTTCTTCTCCTGTCATGAATAGAAGCACCTCAACATCTTATTTTTAGTTTTTAAAACAAAGAAAACCTTCCTTTTGTTTCACTACTGTATATTAATTGTCATACAGCAGCATATGCTTTGCTTTGCTTCTTAAGGACTCTTATTGTGGTAGCCATCATGACACACTGATTTCCAGGGAAAGGGAGCCTACTAGGTGGGTATTGTAGTCTTACAGTTAAATCAGTCTTGTGGGATTCATTGTGTGGTATTTTGCAGAGAGGAAAAAAAAAGAAGAAAAGGCTAAATTTTGAGCCTATCTTTCACAAGTTTCACTTCTCCAGCGAATGACATCTGTCCCTTTTCTTGCCAGACACTGAATTTCTCACTTATCAAACTGAAGTTGAAGAGACTTCACTTGTCCATTGCTGTTCCTGAAGTAGTAATGTTAAAGATGATATCATTACTGAGTTCTACTATGACTTGTGTTAGTCCTGACAAACACCATGGTAGGACCTCTCCCCCATCCACACGAATGTATAGGGTCTGATGTGACATAATTATTCAGCCCATGTATTGGAAATCTGGAGCCCCAGTTTCTTTCCTTCCTTTTCTTAGGTTATGAAAAGGATACAAATGACAGACAAAAAGTCTTTCTTCTTTGCTTTAGACTTGAAAAGCCCCAGTCTGAGCCCCACAGAGCTCCCCTTCATGAGTGTTTACAGAAATGCTTCAAAAAATAAACTCATCCTTTGAAGGAGATAAAAGACTAGAAGCTCCAAACTACATTTTATAGAACAAATCTCTTTCTATGGAACCCACTTTATACTGTAATAGGCTACAGTATGGAGATACCTGAAAAAAAGAATCAGCAATGTTTTAATCAAGGTCAATTCTGTCTTTTTCCTTGTGTTTTAAAAAGTTTCTTGTGGGAGGAATTGGTAATGACTTTGAAAACACTTAAGGAAGTGAATATCACAACTGAGAATATCCAGTCTAAAGGCAAATGTATTTTGCATTGGCATTTGCATGTAGTTCAACGGATAAACTATTACAGTAACAGGAGAAAGGTGTCCAAATCACCATAGTCTTCAGAAAATCCGGTAACGCTTTCATTTAGCAGAGTCTTTGGACTTTTCTGTGTTCAAAAGAAGAATGGCTTTGAATGTTCCATCTAAGTAAATATATTTATTTTCTGAGTGATAATTATGTGTGTATTTTTACATATGCCTTTTAGACTCTCAGGCACAGATCAGTCAACCCCTGTAAATGAGATGGTATGTGCCCATCAGTAACACATTGGGCCTCAGAGGATTATCAGACAGGAAGAAGGATGCTGGGCAAAGGTATTCTTGGAAAAGAAAGAGCAGTGTCAATTGAGAGCAATGTTGAAATAGTCCTCTCCTGGAATAATGAAAAGGAGCAACACATTGTGAAAACTCAGTTAATCAAACTGTCTATCACTAAATATAAAGCTTAGCTGACTCTGATCTTTGCAATGCCTCCTCTAGGTATTTTCACCAAAGCTTCTATTTAATAACTGCTGTGGTGGTTAAATCTTTACTTTTTTGTTAAGAGAGCTAAACCTTGCTTCTAATGAAGTTGTCCTGCTGATGGCAGCTAGCAAAAAAATCCCTATGTCCTGAAGGAAAGCAGGGTGGAAAATAAAGAGCTTGGATGTCTTGCCAAGGGCAGTGAGCTTTTGGCATTTTGAAGGATGTTTGAGTCATTACAGCCTCTGAATTTTCCAAATCCAGGAAAAATCAAGTAACGTATAGTGTGTTCATTAAGAATGCCACATCAGTGCATGTTGCTTTCAGATCCTGACTCCAGAGGTTAAGACACCAAAGATAAGTTACTATTTTAGGATTCTGCAGGGAAAATATTATTCTGTAATTGTCTTGGTTTCTGTATTTTTCTATATTGGTTTCTATATGTCTCTATTTTCACTTGCTTATGTTAGCATTAGTTGGCTAATGTTTGGGAATGGTCAAGACAGTTGTTTTATCTGACTGAATACTGGCTACTTGTGTTTTATAGCTTTGGCTTATATCACAATGTGCACCTGAATTTTTATGGCTTTTATTTTAACATAGACAGCTCTGTCAGAACAGAGAGGAAGAGAACAGTATGCTTCAGAATACCCTGGTGATAGAAACTGTGAGACTAGGCAGTAAAAAATGGACGACTTTGTCTTTGCATCCTCAGATTTTCTGGCGGTCTTACAGTGCCTGTTAGGCATTTCTAGGATGAAATGGTTGTGTTTGCCACTGCAGGACATTTCCTGAAATCCACTTGGGACATATTCTTTGGAAGTTTGGTTTCATTCTGAAAAGTGACAATGCTGAAGTGTCACCTTTTAACTTATCAGATCTGCTCTGTGTGTGTGCTCAGAGCTTTATCTGCTGAATTCAGAAGCCAAAATAGGTCTCTGCTGCTTGTTTTACTCTTTCTCACCCTCAGAAGTGGCACAGCTCCATGAAGAGATCTCCATTCGTCTCCTTTCTGTGTGTCTTTATCATTAGAAGTGTTTATTGGGTTTTAATTAAAAGAACACATCAGATAGCCTCAAGAGATTGTATTTGAATCGGTGATGTTGTGTTAGTTCAATATACGCATTGATACAAGGGAACTACCAAGATAGGACTACAGTTCTAATTAGTTATGCACAAATGTTAGTTACTGATGGTCCTGTAGCAGGTAAGGAGGATCTAGTCTGGCTTCAGTTGCACAGGGGGTTTTTGAGAGTGGCTACTGGGAAATAAGAAGCAAGTAGCCCATCTCTAAACCTCATAGATTTGATTTGAAATTCCCAAGGCATCAACTTCTGAACTTCCTGTTCCCATTTTCACTGGACTGCTTTACTTAGAATAATTCCTTGGATCCCTGAGCAGTGGAAAAGGTACCTAAAGGTAATGGAAAAGGACACTTGAGATCATTTTAAGGTTTTTCTTTGGGCATGATGTACCTGAACAAGGGTAAGGCAACCCCGTATTTCAAATTGCTGTTCACAATTTTGCCAGAACGTTATTTTTAGCTTGCTAGTGAGGGTACATTGTGTGTGTAACTCATGTAAGCCATGCTGCTGAGTACTTTCATTTATTATTTATAGAGCTCTGTATATGCCATGAAATGGACATTTCTTTGTCACCTTCATTGATGTCTGGAACTCTATGGAGAAAAAAGCAACTCCTTATTTAAGACAGACATGAGCAGTTCAAAATACAGGCTTTTCTTTCCCTAGGCCCAAGTTGCACCAAAGTCCTCAAGTTGTCTTATGGGGAGGAACTAGAAGTCTGTGATTTAAAATGGGTTGATATTTGGAGACCTGCACTCTATCCACGTTTCTTGGCTTGAACCCAGCATAAATGTCTCACTAGGAAAAAAAGAAAAAAGGCAGCTAATCACAAACAGGTTCTTTTGATGCTCACATGCTTGGCAACTATGGTAGTGGATGTTGCATAAATACAGAGACACAGAGCAAACCATGTAATTGGGATTCAGTGTAGAAAAGAAGCATTTCACCTCTTCCCCAAAGCCCTTTAGCCTCCAAGAGTGGTATATTTGAGTATTTTAATAATTTAAACAAATAACAATTACACTGGAAGGTTCATAGGATTATATTTGTGCCGTGTTATTATTCATTTGAACCTAGTTATAGAAATGAGATACTGCAGGATTTCCATGTTTTCTGCTTGCCTTGCCTTTATGGACCATTTAACTGCAAAATGTTATCTAGTCCCTGTTAGTGCAATTTCCACCTAGGAGAGATCTACAGGCTTTCATGGCTAGCTCTGTTCCACTCCCCTGCACAATCACTCATTTTAATGAGAAACAAACATAGCGGGAAAGGCTCATAGTTGAATTGTTTCAATCCTGAAATTTTACACATTCACATCACTCTCATTGCAGCAAAACTGGAAAACCTTTCATAATTGCCATGATACACTGCTTTGAGTAGCCTGGTAGGCAAAAGAGAAACTGGAATTGAAATGCTAGCTTTTGAGACTGAAAGGATAACAGACCAGCAAAGATGGGTGGAGGTGGAGAGTCAGGTGAAACCAGCTCAACATCATCTAAAGCCATGCTGAGGCAGAACATGGGTGCAACACCCACAAAAGAATTTACCACGTAAATAGTACCTCTGTTGCTTTAAATCCATTAATCTCTCAGGGGATCATGTATAAATGATGTGACGTTTGAATAAATAAATGAACACTGTGCTATTCTTGGCTTAGTAGAGCATTGTAAAGCTTATTGCTTTGGGCAGTTGACCAGCTTGTTGATGACATTTTTGCCCATGCATTAGGGAAAAGTGAATCAATATTGGATATTAACAATCCTTTTGTGGCTGTGAGCCTCCCATGCATATGGGATGGGATCACAGGACCAGCTACACTGTTTCTAGATCTGGTATTGATTCTATGCATGGAACAGAAATACAAACAATAGAAGCCATCTTCTGGCTCCCTCAATCTGTTTGCTGTCTCCTGCTATAAAATAGCATGGATCACTTTTAAGGGTCTCTTTTCAGTTCATTGGGAAGAATATCCTTCTTCATACTAAAACAACCCATCCATGGGCATTGCTACTGCTCTGGAAATACTCAGCCATTAGCACCTTAAGATGTCTCTGTTTTTTGCTTGGATGCTTCCTCTTCCAAAAAATACTCCACTCTTGTCTCCTAAAGGTTATATTCTGGAAAATCCAGTTGTTTTTTCCTAGGAGTATGGGATTCATTTTACCCAACTTCAGCATTTAAACCTTAGATGTTTTGTCAAGATATGTATATCTAGGCTTACCGCAGTCAGTGGAGAAGACCTCTCAATAGGTACTTGTAGAAGGTAGTTGTCTAATATACTGAAAAGAAGTTGTCTTCTGGAGTGTCTGTCCCCATTGACAACAGAAGTGGTCTAATCAGTTGGCTGTGTGTAGGTGCTGACTTTTTAGACTAAAGAAAGATGAAGCAAATCCTACTTAATATCCTCTTCCGAGATAACACACTGACCTAGGCACCAGGCAAGTTGTAATTAATGGTAAAGCCAACCAAAAAAGATCACAATTTAACTGGACACTCAAATGAACTGTGCCAAAATACACAAATTGCATTCACTGTCATGTGTAAAGATGAACACATAAATACAATTCTTACCTATCTATCTATGATTCTACCTCCTTATAAAATGAATGCAAGGAAGATTTGAACAATTAGTTCCATTATTTTTCTCTATTTTAAATGCAACATTGTTTCCTCTCCAATAGTGTCTGAGATGACATGCATTTAACAGATACCCATATGATATTGCTCTGATGGAAGTAAAGGAATATGAGCCACATTTCACAGTTCATAAGTGTGACAGACCAACTAATGTATGAATTTAGGCTCCTTCCTCTAATTTCAGTTTCTTTAGATGGTGATACATTGAATAAACTTACAGAGGGACCTATAGGAGGGACTTGAGCTGATTTCTCAATACAGTGCTTTTTTTTGCTATGTATAGTCTGCTGGCTCACCATTCTTAGTTTTGATGATGTGCATTTTTTTCCCTGGAAGGATTGTGCTAACCTATTGGACACAGCAACAATATTTACCTACATCTCAAATGTAGCCTGAATAATCACCCAGTTTTGAGATGAAAAGTGAATATAAATTACTTCTTTAAGAGATGGGAGACAGGGATACCTAAACAAAGATTGTATTATTAATTTCTGCTGATTTTCTTTTCTAAGGTTTCCCCTCTATTTCTGCCCCAGTTTTTCTACTTTGTGTCTTCTGTTTTCTCTCAAACATAATTTTGTAAGGGTTTGGACAGTATATTTTTGCTTTGACTGAGTGTTTCGTTTTGGTACCCCCAAATGTGGGTACCAATACATACTTTTTTGTTTGATTCAGTAAGAAACTTAGCCTGCAAAGTATTCGGGTTGTGATTTTCCTCCCAGTTGAGTCGGGAGTTTTGAGAGAAAATTTTCCACTTGTAGCACCCTGCTCCAATTGGATTGTTTCTCTTCTCTGACCTGACATTATCACAGTGGCACACTTTACTAGGTTTAGATGGTATTAGCTAAAGATTTGGTGGTCAGTGGAGAGTAGGATTCAGAGCTTAGAGGGGATGAACCATGCTCTGGAGACTCCTCTCTCCTTCTCTTGACTACGGGAGGGAACCAGGGCTTTGCTGTGACATGCCAAGAGTTTGGCATGAACAATCTGGGCCAATGAGTCTCTAGCCAATTAATGAGATACTAACAGCAAGTTACTTACTGCAAAACAGAGGTTTAACAAGCAATTTGGGTAAAGACTATTCTTTTTTGCATGCAAACACAGATACTTTTGGTTTCATTCAGAGCCCATATCAGAACTGGTTTTAAATTTATCCCTCTGACAGCAAATCCGTGTATTCATTGTGTATGGGATTAATGATGCTTCTAAGGACATGATTAGAAGTTTCCCATCAACTTCAGTGAAGTTTGTGTCAAGTTCTGAGATCCCAGGGACCTCATTTTGTCTCTTGGTTGTTAAGAAGTCAAATTTGTTAAGGATATCGTATGGTTTGCCAGCTTCTTTTCTGCTACTCCAGGACTGATGTGGTAGAAATGAGACTTCTTAGCTTGTGTAACCCAAGTTGTGCAATATACACAGGCAGGTAGAAACACTCTGGGGACTTCTTAAGACTTTATAGCAATATCTGTTAAGACTTTGGACATACTAATGCAGTCCTGGGTCAGGACTGACTGGTGAGTTTCACTCTCCTGTGCTGTTTGGAAGAGACAATCCCCTTCTCCTTTTCATTTCTCAGCATTCAGCTTTTGGTAGGCACCAAGAGTAGGACATCCAGCATCCCCTGAAAGGGTTGAACTGTATCAGCTCCAAACACTCTCAGCCAGATCTTTGATATCCTCAAACAATGACAAGAATCCCTCCTAAATGGCTCTTTCCTTTTCTCCTGATGACAGTGGCAGGTTCCTGATCTCTTCAGAGTGAGTCCTGTGGTCAGTAAGGTGTTTGACTCCCCCCCCCCAAAGGACGAATGTCTGTCAACAAGGTGCTTCATTGGCATTCTGCTGTGAAGAGGGAAGAAATCTGCCTGTAGCATCACAGTAATGGCAAGGTCAGTGAAACCAAGGGGAGACAAAAAAGAGCCTGCAAGGCTTTTGCTCTCAGTGGGGGAAATTAAAGGTGGCTTGTGTTATAAAATATTAAATAGTGATTTAATCAGCACTGAGATATGTAAGTGAGCTTAATTAGAAATACATATTATTCTTTGACTTTAAAGCACAAAATGAAAAATTAAAGCAATCTTAGAGGATATGTAATCAGCGAGGAATAATATGTTGGAAAATGAGTCTGATGTTGTAATTGGTGTATGCAATTAAAATTAATTAATTTTAGTTAGCATACATGCATGCAAATATGAAATCAACGCATTTCAGATATTAAACTCATAATTATAGTGATACTATTGCCAGAGCTGGTGACAGAGGAATTGACTTTTCAATGGTAAATACTTGCTCTTCAGATGTGGGGTCTGTTCTCTCTGCTGTCGTGTCAGGCTGAAACCTAATGATTAAAACCACCTGATCAGACATGATTAAAAGAAAGTGTTCAGAATCCCCCTCCTTTTGGTTTGCACTGTCTGGCTTCTCAGCTCTATCACTCATACTCACCTATGGGGTAGCAGTAAAGCATTTTTCCATCAAGAGCAACTTGAGTTTAAGACATTCCCACACATGCAGAGATTGATAAACCTCTCCCTCCACACCCGATTGCTCTCCCTCTTTGCTAATACAGGCTTGCCAAACTGTGCTGTAAGCTAATGTGATGATCCAGCTTTGTGAAAAAGAAATCTTCCCTCTGGTTCCTATGCATATTCTTCAGTCACTGTTCACCAAACAAAGTGATTTTCTTTGTTTCACCTACAAAAACTGAAAGTGTCAGCAACAAAGTTGCTCCAGTGTAAGAAAACTATACAGAGTGGCTCTGATCAAAATGTGCTTCAAGCCTTTGCAGCTCCTTGCTTTCGAGCCTGGCATACTGTTACAAAAGCTGCTTTTCGGAAAGTCATCCAAGGTAACATAGGAGCATACAGAATGATTGTGTTTCTACTGAAATGAATAAAACCTCTAAACCGACAGAAGTATGGTAACTCTAAAACTACAGCTATTATTAAACATTAGCTAGGGTACATTATGCTCTGATATTTTTTGATCCAGTTTAGCCTAGCAATCAGCACCACATTAATCCCCTTCAGATTATAGCTGCAATCCAAACCAGAAAGCAGACCCCTGTTGGTTCGAAGTGTCATTAAAAAAGGAAGAAAAAAGCATTTATAATAGCTTTAAGTAAACTTCCCTGCTCTCCCATGGAATAAACATCCACAGAAGGAGAATTCAAGGGCACTCTCTAAGAGAATTGGGAAGGGAAGGAAAGATGCTCTGATGAGGGCAGATCTGCCCTGCTCCCACCCATGCGTACCAGCCTCCACCATGCCTGTGCTTTTCATGGCCTCCCACATTCTTCCCTGTTCTAGCAGCAATCTATTCAGGGAAAATGAATTTCCTTACTAAAGTCTCAAGCTATGTAAAAGCAGCCATTTTTCACAGCAGGTATCTGTGAAGGCTGGCCCAGGTTACTGGAACAAGGTGCATGGGGAGGGTTCAGCAGTACCAATTAGGTGGGCACCATTGCCAGCACACCTTTGTGTGTTCAGTGCCTGTCAGCTCAGCAAGAAGAGCTGAGGCTGCTCCTCCGCCTGTTCTAGGTACCTTTAGGTTTCTATTTCGATGTCCCTTCCCCCTCTTTTGCACTGTATCCTGCTGGTGTGTGCACTGTATGTTAAATGCAAATTGATGTATTGAAGGAATGATAATTAGGTGATGTAGGTAGTCTGTGTGGAAAGATCATGTTTGTGTAAAAAGGGAACCTGAGCAGAGTTATACAATCACCAGGAAAATGTCTGATTTGTCTAAGCATTACCACTTTCATCCGCTGCGTGCAATAGCAACAGGAATCAAAGCAGCTCACTTTCCATCATCTCAGGACAAAGGTGCCTGTTTGATTCAGCTTCAAGGGCTGCATGCACAATCAGACCCCTGGAGATGCTGAAAGGCAGGAACCAGAGAGATGCTTCAACAGAGTTCGCAGGGAGGAAGCTGCCTGCATGGAAAGAGAAAGATTGAGAAGGAAAAATGGGATGGGAAATGAATATGCTCAGAGGTCACAGAAAGGTCTAAAAGGGGAAGAAGATATTCAGAAATACACTTAGAGTGGAAATACGGATGCTATTAAAACAAAACAGAGTCATTACTTAGGTTTAATGAAGCTGAATTTAATCAAAAGGGAATTGTACAAACTGTTTGATGATTGTAATGTAACACCATAGCGTGGCAGGGCTCTGCAAACTGGTGCGGATGCTGTCTCTGCCTCCACACAGATGGAGGCGGAGCAGGCAACCTTCACAGTGGCATCAGGAGGGGTCAGGTCTCCAGTGTCCTCTTTCCTTGGCAAGTGATACTGGGTAGGAGGAAGGCGCTGCCATGGGACACTGGGTATCAGTCAGCTAAAAGTGAGAGGAGTCAAAGGAGGGAGCAGCTACGTGATTAAATCTCCTTCATTCACTGAGCTGCAGCTTTCCTAAAGGACCTTCTGCATGTTTTCTCCAAGCCTCAGCTCTCCCACCTACACATCAAATGCCAAGCTGCACATTCTGGGTGCAGAACTGTGCCTCTGTGCCTGCACTTGCACTGCACATCCCTATTGGTCTCAGTGGAACAGAGGAGCAGATGGCTAAGAGGCTGCATGGCACCCTGGTCACCCTGCTGCCATTGCTCACACCAGAGATCAGCCCTGAGCAAGTGCTTGAAAAGCAGGGTAATTCAGAAGCAAATACACAGCTACAGTCTTCTGGGGTCAGAAGTCTTCACCTGGAGACTGCTTTGTTTCCTGATGATGATTCAGCAGCTTACTAAGTTTATGCTCGTTTAGCTGTTCCACTCCTGACAGTGTGGTGATTCTTGTGCTGATAGAAGGCATTGAACAAATATGTGCAATCTTGTACATCCCCAAGATTCAGATATCCTACCTCCTGCAAGGTTACACAAGGGGTGGGATGTGCTAGTGCAAAGGCAGTGTAATTTAAAGGGGACAACAACTGTTCTGTGTCAATGCTGCAGATCTTGGGCTGCTCCCCTTGAGGGCTGGCTCTCGGTCCAATGCTCTGTGTGGGCTGAAATGCATGGAAGAAATGATGAAAGTTCAATTTGCTGCCTTTGTATTTGGGCAACAGGTATAAAGGGGCTCAGAGGTTTGTCACCCATGTGGCTCCACAGTCATCCTGGTTTCCTGAAATCTCACTTTCACATGGCAGGAGGTAGTGAGCACAGCTGGGGTATGGGGTTTGTTTCCTTGTTTCTGAGTAAAAACAAAGGGACTGGTCTCTGCTGCTTTAGGATGCAGATGTATTACTCTCATCAAATTTTACTATCAAGTCTGAAGGTAGAGTTTATGGCAGGCCATTATTTCAGTTTTATGCCCTGGTAACTTTTACATAGTTCTCTAAGAAGGAATGTTTTTAAAGTCACCTTATTTTGACCCCTTTTCCATCAACAACTGTTGTTGGTAGCTGCAGTAAAAACAAATTCTGATGTGTGAAAATAACATGCTCTGTTTGCTTTTCAACATTGAGAGATTAAAGAAAATTGTGTGATAATTATTAATTTTGCTCTTTTAAGTGAATCTGCATGTTTTTCATCTGTCCCCACTTCTCATTTTGCTGCAGAAGATGTTTTCTTTTTAACTCATGTTCATCTAATAGCTGTATTTTGAGGTTGGAAATCCCTATCCTATTCCTCCAATCAAAGCATTAAATAAATGCAAGAGACGATCTTGAATCCACAGAGCTGAGGAAGGAAGAGGCAGGTCACTGAAACCTCAAATGCCACAGCCTTCTATGAGAGCACTGCTACAGTTTGATCAAGAGAAATAAGCTTTGCTTGTTATTTGTTGAGTCACCTCAGCTAATACCCATCTCTTTTGTATTGGAATTAAACCTAGGAACAGAAACTACCTTATTCCCTGCACTACATTGTGTTGTGACTAGTCATCAATGAGTTTAATCATCACCTTCTAATGCTAGGAAAAAGACTATTTAAAGGTAGGAATGGTGGCAATAGTTCAGTGGCATTCTAGGAATCTAGCTGCTTTGCTTCCCGCAGTCTTGTGTCTCAGCTTTGAGCTTAAACCCTGTTGCCGTAAGTGGAAGTAAGGCTTTGGAGGCAGAGGAAGATCATTCCTGAAGCAAATGTGCTTCGCTTGCAGGAGTGAGGTATTGGCAAAACAATATAAGGGGAGGTTACATGGCTGAGTGTATGCTCACTCTTTGCCTAAGTGAGGAAGCCAGATGAGATATATAAATAGAAGATGGATTTTGTGTCAGCCAGGGTTTGATATGGGCCAGTTACTTCTCAGAACATGAAACAGATGTAAGGACACTTCCCAAGCCTATGGCCTGCAGGAAAGATAGGTTTCATTAAGCACTCGTTAATTTTCATTTTGATCCCAGGTAATAGAGAACAGTGGTGATCATGGATGTTGAAAACCCAGGCCTCTGCCAATCAGGAGATATTCAAACATGGGTTAGGTTAATGTGCTTAAATTGAAACTGAATGGATCATTTAATCAGGTGCCTCCAGGAGCTGAAAGAAAATGCCAAGTATTGTGTGACTAGGTACTTTCTAAAAGTCTTGAGAAGTAGAGAGAGAGCTGGAGATGAAGGAACACAGATGGAAAGTGTATAGAAAGGAGGGATCTAAGGATCAGCAGGAGAATTGCCTTCCCGTCACTGGCTGACTTGTAATTTGTAGGCTGGTTAAGTAGTCTTGTGTCACATCTGTGCCAGGATCCTATATATTTCTGGCTGTTCCACTGATGCCACTGTTGAGGAAAGCGCTTGGTTTCTTGATAGGTTTGCATGCCTGACTTGAAACGCTTTCCAGTCCATGCTATTGGGGGCTGCGTCTGCAGCTTCCCCAGGTTGGGAACAGTACAGGCCAGAATATTGTACTGGTGCTTGAGAGGGAATTCCAGCAGGATTTACAGAGACCAAGGGCCCTTACTCTGGGATGCACCTTCTCACCAGATAGAATTTAGAGGCAACATTGAGGCTGTAGCTAGGGCAGCACCTCGGTATGTCCCTGCAGGAAGGTAATAGGAGAGATTCCACTGTATTGAATCTGGCACAGTGCATTTCGAATGTAGACAGGGCATTTCCACCTGGTTAAAGCAGGCGTGCACACCAGATCCTCAGCTGAGCATCTACCAGCCCTAATGGAACCTCACTGCAGTCCTTGGAGTTGAGAGTCTAAACTGAGAACCTCACACTACGCATTCAAGCATCTTAGAGACCTTGAATTGCACTAATATATAGTAATAAATCCCTGGAGAACCAGCCAAAGTGTACCAGGAATTTCTGCATCTCTGATGGCTTGTTTAATTTAAAAACTGTCATTATCAAACACATCTCTTTGCCTTTCAGTGGCAACACAGCCGTTTTTCCAGTTACTTGTAATTTTGCCAAACTTCAGCAATTTGGGCAAAAATTTCTGCTCAAAAAGGTTTTTTGGCTACTTTTGTGCAGGAAGAATGAAAGCAAAGCCTTTGATTGTCACTTGGAGGTTAATTAGGGTGTTCTTTGGGGTGTTTGTCTGGACCAAATGCCCAGATGACCAAAGGAAAATGTGCTCCATCCAAGGCATGGACCTGGCAAAGCAGTGCCAGTGGTTGGGCTAAGATCTGGTCTGCTTTCCCTGCTTCCTTAAAACAAAGGCAGAAGCCTCCAACTGCAATGCAGATTCCCTTTCCTGTGATAGACCCACCTCAAAGATCACATGCAGCTCTGCTCATACCCTGTTTATCACCATGGATCTGATCACTGCCAGCTCTTGGGGTCTTTAATCTGATAAAATTGACAGGAGATGCTTATGCATACCATTACGAAGGCAATATTCCATATGCTCTCTAATTGGTTTGAATTTATCCTATTATTTCAACATTTAAATGTTGCTGAACGTAATTTAGATGTGTCAGGCTCATAAAGTGTAAGCTCTGGTGGGAGTTCATTATTGAGGAAAGATACATCCACCAAGGCTCTTCCTGGCTCCTGGCCCGAACCCTCAGCATCTTGCTTACCTCACGTGTGGCTTTTCACTGCTAGCTATACTCCTACATCCGTGCTGCAGGAATCTCTGACACATTCTGTTTATTGCTTCCCCTTCAGTATCATATCTTTATTTTCAGTGTCACAGGGTATGTAATTTGTTTGTTTAAGGGAGTAATGGCTCCTTCAGGCTTGTGGCATTACTGTAACCAGAGTAAGGAAAACCCACTTCTGTGAGGATGCTGAAAGATGTGAACAGCATCTTCCATTTTAGTGACTGCCTGGCTAATATGATGATACCTGATAGTCACCAGCTGCTCATCTGGATGCTGTGGCCAATGCTAGTGTCTAGTTATTGAAACCAATGAAAGATGAGCTTGCTGTTCTCCCCACAGGAGTGCATGGTCTGTGGACATGGCAAAAACTGAGAGCTTCTCTTAGTCCCATTTGATCTCTGATGTGCCAACTCGGAAGGCAGTGAAAGGGTTTGGGGCAGCATGGTTTTGTGATGTATTTCTATAACAGTAAAAGCCTGCCCCGAAGAAGGGCTTGAGCACCATCACAGAACAAGTGTGAAAAGCATGCTAATGCCTTCAGCACATACGCACTCACAGAGCATGGTGTGTGATGAATGACTCGAGCTTCAGGGAATTAGTTTGTTTTCATCATGAATCTCTCTTAGAAAAGTTTTTCTATGGTTATCTTACAAATATTAGTAAGCAGGATTTAATCCACTGCTGCACTTTGAGGAGCCA
This sequence comes from Agapornis roseicollis, assembly GCA_002631895.1. NCBI lineage: Eukaryota > Metazoa > Chordata > Aves > Psittaciformes > Psittacidae > Agapornis > Agapornis roseicollis. The sequence goes on from NDXB01008023.1 coordinate 44,509, forward strand.
AAAGGTTTAGACTCAAACCACTATACACTATACAGCCTTCTGCTTTCAGAAGATGCAATCATTCTGTGATGGTTTATGGTCTTGCTTTGATGGTGGCCTTAATCTCAGAAAGAAGAACCCGTTTCCCTGCAGGCACTTCCCCTGATTCCAGTAGATTCTGCAACTTCTTTAGATCACCACAAAGCAGGCTCACAGTAAGATGCTATCCAAGGACGAGTAAGTAAGGAAAGGTTCATGGATAGAAGTATGGCTTTCATTAGAGTTACACCAAGAAAACAAAATCAAATAGGCAAATGCATGCCTGACAGCTTGCCTTGCTTCTGTTGACCATCTGATTTGATGAGAAGACGCCTACAAGAGATGTGTTATAGACACCTACAAAACAGTGACCTTGCAAGCATGCTTGAATTATGACAAATGGGGCTTGCAAGCATGTGTCAGTTATTTGGATGTGGCCTCGCACTTCCCATATTTTTCTCACATTCTTCATTGATATAATCCTGCGATGTGGGGAGGAAAGAGCTTTCTCTGGACGTTGGGAGTGAACATTTAACATACTTTCTGCCTTAACATATACCATCTTGGTGTATCGTTTGCAAAACAACCCCCTGAGGATGTTATGCCCTTTTTAACTGTTCCTGAAGATGCACTTTGGGGATAGTCCTGAGTTTCTTCCCCTTGCTCTCAGTGAAGCCCAGGGTTCAAGTGCACTAGGCTGGATTTCCTGAGGATGAAGCAGATGGTGGGGTTCTCCAATCCCCAGGCTGTCTTGCCTGCAACAGTTACAGATACGTTCTGTGACTGAAAGTCTCAGGGAAAGGTTGGATTGCAAGTGGAGAGAAGAGCTCCAAACCAGGCTTCTTTTAAACAGCATAGTATATTGTCATTTGTCTAGAGTTAGGAAGCATGTATATCAAAGAGTTTTAATAATAAAAGCCTTTTAATATATTTCTAATTTACTTGAAAGTTTTGGTGCATTACAGAGCCTGCTCCCCTCCATTTCTGGGATGAAATAAGCAATCTTCTGGACCTTCTTTTTTTCTCTTTCACCATCTCTTACAGCATGACTCACTGCTATCATTGACATTCCTGTTGGTAATTGACTCTCTTCTCTGGCTCGAGGCTCTATAACAGTTAAATAACTTCTCATCCTGTGCTTAGGAATAGAAAACCATTTTAATTTCCAGGGAGACAGCTTTTTCCAAGCTGGTGGCCCAGCCGAGCCCTTTGAAGACAAACCCTTTGAAGTTGTGCACTTAAGCTGTTTTATCTTTGCCTGCTCTATGCTTATTTGTTGCTCACCTCCAGAAGTTTTAACTTCTTCTGTCCTTTGGTTTAACTCTGGCCACAGAGGTGGTGTAATATCACTAAGGTAAACACGTGGTATAGTTTTCCACACTAAGTTACTGTAGTTCCTCCAGCATGGGGAGATTTTGTACCAGTTTCCATAAGCATTTGAGGATAGAACATAACTAGAAATGTGATATGATCTCCAATTGAAAATAAGTTTTGTTTCACATGTCTTTTGTTAGTTATTGTATTATAACATTACCTTTGACTATTCAGTCAAATTTAATCTGCCCTATGCAAACTACATTTCTTTCTATATATTGGAATGAGGTGCATAGTTTTTAAGCTTGTATCACAGAACACCATCACCATCAGTGCCTGAACACTGCATTCCAAAAGGATTTTTGCTCTTGTAGTTCACCTGGATTTATAATCAAGTGAGATTTTTTTTGTTCTTATTCTTACTTCTGAGAGATGGATTCCTTGGACAATGTGCAGATGTCGTCAACATGAGAAATAGTATCAGAAATCACAAGGAGATGATGGAACAACTCATACTTTCCTCTCCCTGAATGAAATCTCATTCCTCTAGAGGCCTCTCTATTTGGGTGAGACAAACTTGCAAATAACTGGTCCTGCTGCTTGAGAAGCCAGTAGACTTGATTTGTAACTAGTTAAATAAAGCTGGATTTGCAAACTTGTTTGCCTGTGGGATATGCCAACTGTTAAAGAATGCAAGGAGGTTTCCCTAGGCCCTAGGTCTGTTGTGTGCTGCATCTGGTGTGAGCTGAATTTGATACAAGGAAAGGGCTGGAAAGAACAGTTCCATTTCAGACAACTTCTCTGAATAGCAACAGGTTGGTCATGATATTCCAGGCTCAGTAAGGAATTTACAAGTCACTAAGACTAATTACTTTAAATGGGAGGAAAAGGCATTTGGATTTATGAGGAACCACAACTTCTTTTTCAGTTTAAATTAATCACGGCTATTGTTTAAATGTCTCAATGACACCAGGGAAAAAGATGAACTTATTTGTCTTTGGACTTTTAATAGCAATTACAATTCTCCATAATAAATATAAACAAAATACACCCTCTTGTCACTCAAACTGACTAATGAGATCAGCAAGAGTGAATAGCCAGGGATCAGCACCCACTTGACTGACAGGTGACTGCAAACTTTTCTGAGTATACAAGCAGCACAAAGAAATATCCCTATATTCTAATTCTTTAGTGCAAGGACCATAAGACATAAGGGTGGAGGAGTGGGGAGGGTTTGTTCATAGCAGGATGATTGGGTGATATGATCAGAGGTGATGCATCCCTGCACATGGCAGAGGGTTGAAACTGAATGATCTTAATGTCCTTTCCAACCCAAGCCATTCTATGATGTGACTGAGGTTCATTTTAAACAGTGAAAGATGAGAGAACTTCTCTCAAAGGCCTCAAGTCTGACCTCTTACATATTCCAAGGATGTATTATTGCACACTTAATCCAAATTCACCCAGGTAGAAGGGAACAGCCTCCTAAGAAGCACTTACTTTTCCCCATCAGCCTTTACCTGGGAGGTTCAATGGCAGTAAGATTTGTAGGAGCACAAGCACAAAGGTGAAATACAAAGAAACCCCCTAATCTTTTTTGAGTGTATTGGCATTCCCCATGTGCCTGTGTGTGTGGCAAAATGCCTTTTCTAAATGTCATGAAATGGCTGTCAGAGCTCTCTGGTCCCGTGAGTGGCTGCACAGCTCTTAGGCAGTGCTGTATGTTGCAGTGGTTGTGTTTCTTCTCAGTTATACTGTTCAACACGTTAAACTTTGTAATGCAACACAGCAGAGAATCTCACTCAAATTGATGTATTCAGGCATCTCAATCTTTGAATAGTTCTGATTAAAAAATGGCTGTGCCAGAGGTTTAACTAGAGATCATACAGAAAAAAACCTATATGAAATGCAGAAGAATTGAGTGTACTTGAGCCATGTAGTTCCAGTCAAATACTATGTTTTTTAATGCAGCTAGATGACAGAACACGAAGTCAGAAAGAAATGAAGTAGACTGTGTGTACTGACCCAAACCTGTGAAATGCATACCCCTGGTTATAAGAGAACAGATGCACATGAAGCATCAGTGTAATGCTATGGGCAGAAAGATTGGATTTAATGATGGCTTGATTTGTGATAGCACCTCTCAGATTGCGTACATGCCGGCAACACAGACTCCAGCCCCAAATATTCATAGTCTTCATCTGAAATGTGAGTACTGTTCTTTGCTGATGATTAAAGTCATGAGCAGGACTCTGGAGGTGATACTCCCTTTATTACATTGCATATGTGAAATTGGTCCTGTGAGCCAGTGCCAGTTTAACAAATGCAACTCCAATTCCAGTCTCTTCCTATGTACAAGGACAGCACCAAAAAAGATGGTTGTAAATGAAACACAAAAATGTGACAGTGAAGGCAATTAATCAGTGGGCTGGATTACCAGGAAATGCAGTAGGCTCTCCAAGCTTTAGAAATGCTTCATCGAAGTTACAGACCTTTATTAATGTTATGTTCTAGTTTAACCACGTTATTGGTCTTGACTACAGGAATGACAGAGTGAAAACCAGTGTGATGCAGGAGGTCAGGTAGGATGCTCTCAGAAGTCCCATTTAGCCTTAATAACTCTGGGCCTAAGGATGTTCTGCAGGTGTAGTACTTGCAAACAGATGTGATCTTACGGCTATTGCTTCCTGCATTCCTTTCTGCTTCTCAAGAATAAACGCCTCCCTCAATGAGGATTTCCCAGTAAAGCCGAAAATGAGTTTATTTTCTGAATAACAGCAGGTACTGTTTAATTCCCACTGGGATCTGTGACCACCCCCTTTCTGCCTGATCAGAGGGCAGAGGGTCCAGCCCTGAAGCCTGTAAGAAACCATCCTGTTGTATGACTAGATTCATAGATTTGGGTCTTCATGGCAGCAGAATATGGAAGTACAGAGAGGTGGAGGAGAAATTTGTCTTTGGGAAGTAATTTAGTAGCATAACTTGGTCTCTGGGGAAGTGTGGGCTGGGAAGTGTGAATTAGTCCTGAGGCAGATGGATTTGTAGCTTGTCAAAGATAAAAGGAAGATGTAATGTATAACAGAGTGATGCTGGCTAATTCTATGGCTGTGTGATCACAGAATCTCTCTAACCAGCCATCTGACATGCGTGTACATATGCTAACACACAAAGGCTTAGCTGTGTAGGTACCATGCTCAGCAGCAGCAGAATAAAGAAAGCCTGACCTGCGTGTCCTCGGGTCCCTCTTGTGCATTGCAGACTCTTTCCACAGCATCTAAGAACATAGTACAACACACAGGCTTGGAACACCTTTAGCCTCTAAGATCCATGATGCAAGAGTGAGATTAATTACCTGGCTGGGGCTAACACCAGATGTAACACTGACAAACTAAAGCAGGCAAAGGTGAGTTTGGGATGTGGTCATGAAGGGAACACAACTGCTATTTAACTAATGCTAGTCAAACTGCTGGTGCTGATGGAACTGTCCATTTCCCATTTTCCTCCATGCAGGAGGATGCAGTAAAGAATGAGATGACTGTAAATGGACAGGTTATTTAAATATGGCCCTGGATTGAAACTAAGCTTTCCCTTTCTTGCAGGTGTAATTCTTGTTAATAATCTGCCATTTGAAAGCTGCCAGGAGTCTGGTGAAGGAGTGCACATGTGTTAATCAGGTTTCCAGAGAGTGCTTACTGCACTGGGAGCTCACTGGTTTATTACCAGGCCTGAGGTCACTTGGAGAGCTGGGAGATTGAGGGGTTTGAGGATTCAGTGTCTTATTTTCTTAAATAATTATTTATTCTTTAATATATGTATATATATTATTTTTTTCCCCTTGTATGCAAGCTCTTACATTCCTGAATTGCGGTTGATAATAACAGTTTTGGAAGTAAGTGGTTTTCTTTAAGATACAGTTTCCCGTTCTTGCCCAGATCTAGATTTGCAGGATGTCTGTGGGTGAAAGTGAGAATTAGGAGTTGGGAAAGAAGTTTCTAAGAAGTAGGTTATCTTTGGAGGACCATATTGGACTGACTGAGGTGCAGACAAAGACTTCAGCAATAAGTGTATTTTTGCACGATACAAGATGCTTATAAAATCAATGAGATCTTAACTAAGTGAAGCCTTTGAAGGGACAAAATGTTCCTCTACACTCCTCCCACTCTAAAGCAAAGCAGTTCAGCTCCTCATTCAAACACTGGATTCAGGTTTCTGTGTTTCATACATTCACAGGCTGCTTAAAACCAACTTCACTCCCTTCCACAGTTCTCATTAACTTTGGTGATGTGAGGTTATGTCCTTGCTCCATGGTGTTGCTTCTTGTCCTGCCTGAACATCACTTACTTACTTAAGCACAAATATATAACTGTTGTCAGAATAATAACCATAATAACTGCTATTCTGAGCTGATTCCTATCCAACTGTTTCCTGCATGTCAGGGGAGGAGGATAGAGAGATGCTTATAGTGGGTAAAAATTTGCTATGTTACAAAAAGAAATATGACACAGTCCTTCTAAACTGAATGTTTGCCTGGATTGCTGTATCTTAGTATTAGTTAATGCATAGATATAGCATACCTGGAATGGAAAATAATTATGTCATGATTGGGAAATGCTTGGTTTTTCAGTTGCCATCTATATACATATATCTGAATGTTTCTCCTACCCTGTGAACAACACTATGTTGTCCTTGGGCATATCACTGCATCCTTAAACTATGTGAACAAAGACAATAACTGCAGTTTGAGCCCCGCATCAAAAAGAGATGCTCATATCTGCTTGGGCTGCCCTGAGTTCAGGGTTGTGTGCAGGTAAACAGCTTTCAACATCAACACCAGCTCAGTGCTGGTGTCTCCTAAGTGACATGGCAAATTCTAGCTCTGATTAGGTGAGCAGTGATACTCTTAATAGAGTTTACTTGGCCAAACCTATGCTGAAAGCATTTTTTTATTAATATAAAAGTATATTTCTACTAAACTAGACCCATTATTCATTTTGTGGATGTGAAGAAATGTGTTCATTGTACAACAGTTGATAACAGGGCTCTTGTGGTATTTCTATACAGGACAGTGAACTAATACAGCCATAGCAGCTTTTCACTTGCAGAGCTGGCGATCAAGGAAAGCTGCCATTGCCCAGGATTTCATGACAGTTAAAAATAAGGTTCTTTAAAGAGAAGAAAGGGTGGAGGGGGAAAAGAAACCCCACTGGTCTGTCAGGAGAAAGTTTCCTTTATGTGTAATGCATTTCCCCAGCACAATGCAGGCTTGCTTTGCAGTTACCAGAGCTGTGCTCATGGCTCTGGAAGATAGTCCTCTACACTTGGCATGAATCCTTTCCTCTCACTCCTTTGCTTGGCAATGGTGGGATTTTTCTAAGTCCAGAAAACTCAATCTGGGAATCTCTCCCTGCCCCAGTTTTGTCTCTGTGCATCAAATTAACGTTTTTTAAAAGGCACTATGAAGCAAGGCAGCATTTGCTTTAGAATGCCATTATCTGTGGCATTGCTAACAAAGGCAGTGGGGTGAGCTGAGGGGGTTTTTAAGCATAAATATAGCTTCATCTTTAGGACATTCTGGAAGGGAGGTACATAAGGTTTGGATTCTTTTCTGTTTCATTTTATTTTTATTTAAAGAAATCTTAGTCTCTGCTTCTGATGACTGTGAAAGAAGCATGAAGTAAATGTCTGGTTTTAGCCAAAACCTTTTTTTTTTAGTGCAAACTGCACATATGGTGTCAGAGACGTATCCACTGAGTAAGTGCTGCTTTCAGCAACTCACAGAGCAAAGCGAAGGGGAGAAGCAGGCAGTGCAGAAGTAGGGTCTGTGGGCCATAGAGCAACAGGGACAGTTTCAATGGAGTTTATTTTTCACAAACATAAGCAGGGATATATCCTGCTATTAGATGGGAAACTGCCATTTTCCTATATAGTCATTTCTGTTGCTGTTTTTGGTGCACTAATCTAGTGGTGGTTCAACAGGGAGTAAGAAGACATGTTCATCTTACACAATGTGATTTCAAGCTCAGTGGGTGCCTTCCAAGTCTTGGGGTTTAACTCAGTGAAGCTGAGCATTTCAGCTTTGCCTAAATTAAGCATAATTAGCCCAAAAACCCCCATAACTGCAAAATTAACCATAATGAAGAACTCGGTGTATATGGCTGGATGGCTCCCCATGGCATTATTTCTGCATCTGTAGCTTGCACCCAGAGCCCGCTTTCTCAGAGATGGCTTTGGCAGCAGCCACTCATGGGAGCAAATGTTCACCCCAACACTTGTGGTTCCTTTTCTGTCAGAATTAGGGAATGAGCTCTGTGGAAAACCATGTAGAAACCATGTAGTGTGGAAGTCTGTAGAAAGCAGGTAGGAAACTATGTGAGAATAGAGTTACCTGGTTAAAGAAGCAATACTATCAGTGTTTTCAGCATCCATTCAGTGTGCATTGCAAGGCTCCTCACCACCATTTCAGAACGTGTAAAAAGGACTGAGCTTTATCCTTTGCAGTCAGTAACAACAACAGCTGAAACCCTGCAGTACCAGGGTTTGTTTTCCCGTGGCTCACCCCGAGTCACCGAAACACTGAGTGTGTGTGGGGGCACATTTCAGCCAGAAAGACAAAAGCTCACGCAGAGAAGCAGCCCTTTCCTGATGACATCGGCTACCTGGAGGGGATGGCAGGGGTGAGCGGGAGGTTCTGCTGGCTCCATGGGGTTGGCTGCGGACACCCTGGCAGGGCTTCGCTGGCTGCAGTCCTGCTGCCACTGCTGGCCTGAGTGACACTTTGGCAGGGCACTGGGGTGCAGCAGCAGAGCCGCAATCTGTTCCCTTCCCCAGCCCCCCCCTGGCTGGGGCAACCTCGTTTCTTCTCACTTGATGCTGCTGCTCCCTCCCTTCCCTTTATCTGCCTGTGCGAGTGTGTGTGCATCTCCCTGCGGTAGCAGCGGTTGTAAGACACTGGTGTTTGCTCCATCTGGCTCCTGCACCTACACTGCGTAGCACTGGGAATCCAGGGTAGGTTTGAAACACAAAACAAGCAGCTATCTCTTTTCAGTTCTGTTTTATTGCCTGACATGCAGGTGGCACCTGGATCACCATGCTGGCTCCTTCCCTCCAAGACATGCTTGGAGATGTGGCAGTGCACTGAAAGTTGCTGAATCAAAGTGTTTCCTAGCCAGGCTTCCTGCACGCCACAGTGCTTAGCATCCTCTGAGCCCCTGCCAGGAGGTTGAACCTCAAGCTGTGGCGGTGCTCAGCTATTGTCACAGAATGTCCATTTTGCCAAAATAGAAGCTGTTTGCACAATTGCAGTCCAGCCCTTGGCCAGCAAGGGGGGTTTAAGCTTCAGAGGACAGTGAAAGTGGAATGATGAGGTACCAGTTGGGGAGATAAAAGGGTGAGAGAAAAGAGGGGCCGCTATCAGGAGACCACATCACTTAGTGAGCTGCTGGCACACGGTGTCCAGAGAAGCTGTGGCTGCCCCATCCCTGGCAGTGTTCAAGGCCAGGTTGGACACAGGGGCTCGGAGCAACTTGCTCTAGTGGAAGGGGTCCCTTCCCATGGCAGGGGTTGGAACTGTATGAGCTTTAACGTCCCTTTTAACCCAAACCATTCCGTGATCCTATAATTCACCTTGCGGTAGCCAGTCTGAGATGTTTTGCAGGCATGGGATGTGTGTTTCAAACCCCTTTTCTGCCTGATTTTCAGCAGACTATGGGCATATTTGGCCTGAAGAGAAAGGGTTTTGTTTTGTTCACAACTACTTTTGAAAGGTGTCTGGTTTTCTATACATCACAGTAAAAAATCCTGAGGGCTTTCTGTACTCCACAACTTTTTGCACACCATTACCCTGCCAGCTAGTTCATACTCTTAATAGTAAATATGACCATTCACACAGTAGGTATTGGGAAGAGAGATACAGCACTGAGGAGCTAAACCCCATGATCAATAATCAGGAAACAAACATCATGGTTCAAACACCTGAGCATTTTTGGAGTGCAGGTTTCACCACTGGTATTGACGTAAGAAATGACTGCCTGGTGCCCTGTTCTTTGATTAGATATTATGCTGAGATTACATTTCCTAATCTGATTTTTAGTACTGAAAAGCATTTGGGTTTCAGAGGGGAGTTGGAAGAAAAGAATTTGGATTTCTTAGCTCTGGGACTATTACCTTCCCAGCGCTGCTTGATTTCACTGCGATCCAAGCCCTTTGTGTAACACCATCTTCAGAACTAAATTATTCAGGAATGTGCCTGGATTAGACTGCAAAACTGCATTGTGTTACTCATTCTGTAATTAATAATTGAAGTTTCTGTCATCTTAGTATTTTCTGAAATGCATTGCGAAGTGAAACTATAATTAATATGTTCACAGGCACTCCTGACGTCTTCCTTCGTGCAAGTCGTCAGCAGCATAGCGACACTTCCATTCTAATGGTGCATCCAGGGAAAAAATAGGCTCATAGCATTTCAAAAGGACAGAGTCTGAAGGTATTAAATAGCCAAGATAATTGGTTAGTGCCATTTTCCAGGTTGTATTATGCAGGAGGAGAAGGGTGCATTTAAATGGGATTTCCAATCAGAAAGAGAAGATGGATACTGAGAAAAATACATGTAACGTAGACTCCTGTGTAGTAGAGGATAAACCCTTTTTAGGTCATCTGGCCCATCTGTGAGACTGGGATAGTTTTCTGCTGCACCTCTTCTAATGCATGCCCTGGTACACCTCAGGTGTTTCCAGTGAGAGACCTAAAATACTCTTCCAGGCAGTTGATTCCACAACATCCTGGACACCTGAGCTGCTTCTAATGTTCATGCTGTGGTTTTTGTCTTTTCTTCCATTCCATGTACTGAAGAAAAAGGGGGCTATGCTCCTGGAGATGTAAGTGGTGTTTGAAATGGTGGTCTTCCTAAGAAAGAATTCATGCTTTCATTGAAACTGTGCACCAAAGCCTATACAACTATGTAAGACTATGGTCTCACTGTGTGCTTCTCTGTCAAAGCCTGCTGATGGCCAGTGCATAGCAAAGGCCTTTGAAAAGAGCCATGAGTAATACTGAAAAAGGAATATGATCCATATGTGATAATTCCTAAGGATACTTGAGAGGGTTTTGTTGTTACATGCTGTTGATGCTAGGTTTCAGGGAATAGAATTTCAGCTCCAGGTTTTGCCATAGGTTTTGCATGCACCCTTGGAGCACAGGGACATTGTTGGAGTATGTGAGAAAGTTTAATGTTCCCACAAGAACGACCTCACTTTTCTGTACCATAAGCTGAAAAGGAAAAGCTGCTAATTTCAAGTGTTCTATGTCAAGAAAAAACGTATTCATCGTAACAGTGACTGCAGCTGGCTTCAGAAATAATTGGCAGTGAATTCGGTCCTTGCTTTCTGTTATCCCAGTGGAGTTCAGGCAGCTGAGGCCAGACCACAGGTCAGGAATTATCCAGATGGCTTGAAAATGGCAATGCTGTTCTGTCAGAGGCTGTATGAGAAACCAGACATAAGCACCCTGGCCAGGGCTCCAGTCCACTTTTTACTAAGTAAGTTCCATGTAGAGTAGTTATATGTCTGCCCTGGAAATAAGATGACAGTTGACCTAAGGTGTCAGAAATACTCTTTTGAGTGGCTCAGAAACTGCTTTTATCCTGTCTCACTTCAAATACCACCTAAATGGCAAAGAAAGTCTATAACTAGACTGAGATAAACTCACTTGAGCAGCCTGAGTGTGCATCTTCCCAGTAACTGAGCCCACCTTGTCAGATCAACATGCAACAGAAGCCTTTACCTTATTTAATAGCTCATTAAATAAGTCCCATGTCCTTTTACCAGCTCCTAAGGTGAGTCTGCTACCATGACCACTGCTTTGGCATTCCAACTGAGCCTGCATGGAGGCAGTGAGTAGGGACCAGTCTTCAGCCTTGTTACACAGCATGCAGCACACCCCTTATCTCACTATCTTATTTGCCAGCTTGTTTTCCATAAGGTTTTCTTCAGTAAAGTACCTGGAAAAATCATTAGCCAGGTACTGTACCAATAAAAGGCAAGCCCAACTTTGACCGCTTTTAAGGTCTCCAGTTCTTACTCACTTTTTCATCTTCTTGTCTAGCACCATGCTTCAGGGTTTGCCAGACCTGTGATTCATCATGTCTCGCCCCATTTGACAGACCTGCTAGGGCTAACATGTTTTGTTCTACAAATAAGCAAGCCAATTGTTGCACCTGAGGATCCATTTGCTTTAGCAGCCAGCTGTTTAAGGAGAGGAGGCTGCTAACAATTATGGCCAGTGCCTTCATTTAGTGCATGGACAGGTAGGCAAAGGTGACTGAGTGACCTGTGCTTCTCAAGTCATTGCTTCTCACCTGGTGTGGTAAATGGGCACATTCAGTTGCTGACCAGGTGCAGAATAAAAGTGGTCTCTTAAATTGATTGCACATCTGCTTTTCACCTGAGCTGTGAAACAGGATGCCCTGTCTCTTGTTGTGGATCACAGCATACTTGTAATTGTGGTTTATATGTCTCAGCTGGTAAGCAAGGGTTCAACTGCTTTCATTTGTATGCAGAATCTTCCTTCTTTCACAGAAAAGCCCTCATCTCTCTTGGTTGCAGGTAAGTGGTTTTTTGTGCTATTTCTTTTGGATTAATGGAAGAAATATATATATATGCACATGCATATACATGTGTACATTGCCATGGAAATCTATACATTTAAATATGTGTATGTGAGAAGTGGTAAGTGAATGTGGCATATTGAAGCATCACATGCTGGGTCAGGGACAAGAGTACTGTGTTGCTGGGTGTGCTTCTCTGTGTCTCCCTTGACTGATGTTTCATACTGCTTTTGTCTGTGTGTGAATAAAAGCTTAGTTCTCCAGAGTCTGATGGATGTAGGGAAATTTGACTCTATTATCTGTAGAAGACATAATGTACAGACAGTAGCAAAGCAGGTAAGGATCCTTCCCAGGCTTTTTGAATAGGTGTGGCATTGGAGCTATGATGGGTTAGAATTTGAGCTTGGCATTATGGATAAGAAGTTCTTATTTCCTCCTTCAGCTACTGAACTTCTTGCAGCTACCCAGTCCTTAAAGAGAAAGGTAGTTTCCAAAACAGTTTATTCCTTGGTTTGTTATTGCCAGCAAAAGATGCTGGAGGCAAATTTGATAAAATTTGTCACATTTAAAGTGACAAATACACTTTTAAAGACAGTAGAATGATGAGAAAGGATGGCATGTTGGGCACCCATGTGGCATTAGGATGCATGATTGCACAGGTCCCAGGAGCAGAGCTCCCAAACCTGCTTGTGCAGGTAGAAATGTTGTTTGATAAGGGCACAGGGTGACATTAGTGTCACAGCTTTATCAAGTACAGCTTGAATGTACCTGGCAGTATCCCACGACCTTCTCTTCTATTCCACATTCTCCCACGATAGCAGAACTGTCTCTGGGTATACCTTAATTCTTCCTGATGGCTTCTAAAGTTTACAGAGAGAGACTATCAGTGAAGATGGCTGAAGGAAAGAACAAAATTGGTGAGCTCTGACTCACAGACAGAAAGTTTCATTCTCATTTCCTGCTCCTATGTGGGTCCCTTTGACAGGAGCCAGGAAGACTTCAGCTTAAATCTCCTCTTAAATGGTGAAAATGTAAAGCTGGTTTCCCATTGACTGGCATATTGGGCAGTCACAGTGGGATAAAGCAGTTGGAAAGGTGTGGCATTCTGATTGGTACATTTTTCATTTCATTTCTGCTGATTTTAATGGAATTATAGAAAGTTTGGGACTGTGAAGAACTGGAAACCATGTGTATGAAGATGCTCATGGCTGCCTGCTGCTGTGCATAGTAGGAACGCTTTCAAAAGTCCCCATGCCTAACCTCAGTCACTGTGAATGCAGTTCAGCCAGCAGCAAAATGGAAGTTCACGTGTGGATAGGGAGGTAGGAATGTTAAGAATAGGCTTCGAAATCAAGAGAAAAGGACATTATCTATTGCACATTGTCACTAATTGCTTAGTAAGATAAAAATGCTAAAATATCAGAAAATTCAAGGTGATAAATGCAGTTCTGGNCAGCAGCAGAAGTCTGCTTAGCAAAATGGAAGTTCACGTGTGGATAGGGAGGTAGGAATGTTAAGAATAGGCTTCGAAATCAAGAGAAAAGGCCATTATCTATTGCACATTGTCACTAATTGCTTAGTAAGATAAAAATGCTAAAATATCAGAAAATTCAAGGTGATAAATGCAGTTCTGGTGTGCCAGGCTAACAGATTGGGAACAGAAGCAATAAAGTTTTTTGAGCTTCTACGGAGCTGAAATCTCCAGAGATCACAAGCAGGAGAATACCTGGCCCAATATATGCATCTATATACATTTTAAGGTACCTGGAGGGAGGCAGCTGCTGTAGAAGTGAGAGCTGCAGGAGCTGCAAAGTCGGCACCTGACAGGCAAATTCACTGATTGCCCATGGGGGGTTTGTGTAGCTGTTGATGCTCTTGTTAATTCTACTCATTTATTTTAAAGTCAACAAAGAAAGTGCTTTATTTAGCTTGTTTCTCTATCCTTTGCTTAGGAAAAACCACCAGCGGATTTTCAACATAGGAAGCAGGGGAGCTCTTAGTAAGAAAGGCTGTATGTTGCTATATGTATCCTCACAGTACTCTGTGATAAAGATAGTCCAAGGAGATTAAATGATAGCTTTACAAAAATAGCTTCTGCACTCCTTGGATTCCTGTGCTAGATTCTGACACCCTTGTCATAAAAAGCCCCACTGTAACCTCTGGGACTGTTGCTGCAGCAGTCTGAGATTCTCAATAGGATGAGAAAAAGGATAGCAAAATGCAGCCTTTTTTTTATGCCCTGATCAGCTATAAAATATCTCCTTATTTTGTAGGATAACAGCAGGATAATATCGATTCTTTAAATTCCATCTCTCTTTTGTTTCCCCCCCAGATCCAATATTGTTTCTATTGTTAATTCAAACCTTTGTAGGGATTTATGGACACTCAGAAATTCAACAAAACCTTGGGATTCAGATAGGGAGAAGAATGAAAATCCTGGAAAGCTTAGGAATACATGAGTGAGTCACAAAGATGGAAGGGAAATAGGTGCTTTAAAGAGTATTTCTGTCTATATGTGAGCCATGCGGTGTGATTTTTAGTAGGTGCATGAGGCAGTGTGTGAAAGAATGGGCTGTTTGGTTCAGCTTCAGCCCAGATCAGTGGTTGCTGCTGTTCTGATAACAGCTAAGTGGTCCATTGGAAATGACTTTGAGGTCTTATTCCAGTCTTATGAGTATTTGCTCATTACCTGAAAGCACTAATGAGTGTAGCAAAGATTCAAGTGGTCGAGGGACCTGTGGTAACTGAACCTCTGTTTCACAGCCAAGATGTACAGGCAGGGTCCGATGGGGTGCAGAAGTTGAGTGGACTAGTGCTACAGCTCTTGTGTGGGGAATGGGTGAGCTGGCAATTTGGTACATCTCATAGGCATCAATACCATGGGTTGATGGGTGATGAGAGGTACTTCCCGAGGTGACAGCAGCAGTGGCTGCTTCCACCTCTGCTCCTCCCAGATGGAATCCTTGCCGAGCTGTCTGTGCCTGGTGCCAGTATCCCTTCCTACAGAGACTCGTTTGTGTTGCTTACATCATGTGCTGCATTTAGAAGACCTCCAATGTTACCATGGCAACAGTTTCTGCTTAAGTATAGGTGAGACTGTAAGTTAATTTTAAATAAGGTGAAATGAAGGAGGGGTTGAAAAAAAGCTCTTGCAAGGCATCTGAAGCCACACAGATCTGTCTGATCAGTTTTCTAAGGAAGCTTCTAAAGTCAATTTTCCATCCCCAAGGTTCCATCCTCCTCCTAGGAAAAAAAGTAGTTCAGGGCCTGTTTCATTGGACTGTTGCTGCTTGTGGTGGTAGCAGACCTGGGGAGCCTTCATCTCCATCTCCTTTCCATGTGTCTTATATATGTGTTGCCAAATGCTCTGCACGCAGTGGGGTCAGAAGTGCAATGAGACCTAGATACAGAACATTTAGTTGGATGCTCTGAGGCTTCATGAAGTGTGGGATTAATGCAGTTTTGCTGCTGCTGCTGGTTTTTAGCAGCAGAGGCCAATGTGCTGTCCTTCATACTGGGGACTGAACTCTGCACTCAGTGATATAATGTCCTGGGTTCAGCAGTTGCAGTCAGTTTTTCTTCTCTTTAGTAGCTGGTGTTTTGACTTGGCCCGGGAACAAGGCTGATAAGGCCGATGTTTTAAAACCTGAACCCTATATATGAAACTCTGCACTCAGTGATATAATGTCCTGGGTTCAGCAGTTGCAGTCAGTTTTTCTTCTCTTTAGTAGCTGGTGTTTTGACTTGGCCCGGGAACAAGGCTGATAAGGCCGATGTTTTAAAACCTGAACCCTATATATGAAACTCTGCACTCAGTGATATGCTTAAAACCTGAACCCTATATATGAAAGTATAATGTATGTATACATATGTATGTGTATGTGTGTATATATATAAAAGCATAATGTATGTATACATATGTACGCTTATACATATAGGATATACAATATATACACATATATATGTAATATCATTGGAAATTAACAAAAGAGAAAACCCCACAATCTCCTGAATAGAAATGGTTTTTTTTGTAATAAAATGATCTGGAGAAGAAAAAGAAATGTGTTTGCTAAAGCACCGGTATGAGGAGTGCTGCTCACAAAAGGATTATAGGATTGCCCCTTTTTTGCTTTGTACCAGCCCAATTGGAGCACTCTTCCTCTCTCAGCTCCATAATTGGCACTTATCACCATTGTGTGTGTGTCTAGTCCATTAAACGCATATCAAGGTAATTGTAAGAGATCCAGAACCCCACTTAAACCTTCAC
The DNA here is from genome assembly GCA_002631895.1 of Agapornis roseicollis. Classification (NCBI taxonomy): domain Eukaryota; kingdom Metazoa; phylum Chordata; class Aves; order Psittaciformes; family Psittacidae; genus Agapornis; species Agapornis roseicollis. Next base: position 60,708 of record NDXB01008023.1, read on the forward strand.
CTAGTTGTGTTGTGCTCTGTGAGCCACCCTTTGTAAGAGTTACCTTCTTAATATATACAATTTACAGCTTAAGAGCAGGCAACCCCAGAAAAACTGAGGGTGGTTAATGTAACCTGTTCATGGTATCAGTCATGCTTGCCCTGGAAACCTGACTACACCAATGGGGCTGACTCTGCTGGTCTCACATCTGAGTAACAAGAGGATGCTGTGTAGACTTTTGTCACAAGCAGTTACCTGGTAAGCAGCTTCTGTAAATCTTTTGCTGGCACAAATTATCTGTGTTTAGGTGCTTGTCCTGTTTACCTGGAAGCAACAGCCACACAAGCAGAATGAGTGCTACTGTAACCTGCCCATTCATGGGCAGTAAGACACAAGGACTGAGGCAAAACTATAGTGCTGTTTAACAAGCAGTGTAGCCTCTTAAAACTTTCCTTTCTTTGCCCTGATTTTCAGAACTGCTTTTCACTTTTTGCCCCTGTTTCATTTCCTTGTTTTGCCATGAGCTGCTTCCCTGATGCTGCTTAGAGCAAGAAAAAACACTTTTTGGAGCCTGAAAGAGCACATTTCAAGTATATAAACTCTCCAGTGCCACATAGGAACTGTGTAATGGTATGAATCACTTGTAAAGACATTTCTGTCTTTCTGCTCTGAATCTCTTCAGTTGTGTTGGGTGAACGAATTTACGGTTTCATTTATGTAGGTGATGGGATTTTGTATCTGTAGGCAGATATGTGATGTATACAGAAGGCATTTGAAGTTTATGGAGTTATATGAAGATTATGAAGTGTGTTCATGTGGGTTGGGCTGCCCTGAATCTGCAGGATAGCTTATTGCATTCCTCACAAAGGGAGGTGCTCATCAGCATTATATTTGTGTAGTACATGTTTTAGCAGGTTTTCTTAGAGTCTGAGCAGTCAATAGACCTCTGGAATATCAAAAATCTTAATGGAAAAGGGTTATTTGTGTAGCTAATGTGTGGATAAGAAAGGATCTGAAGGAAGTAAAGGAATGGTGGGATGAATCAGGTAGAAGCCCTAAACATGACTGGTGTGAATGAATAAGGGGATAAGCTAAAAAGAGGGGTAGCTTTGAGGGTTGAATGGAAAGCAGTAACAATACTGCTGTTTTCAAGGACATGTAGAAATGGGATCCTGTTTAGAGAGTTCTGTTACATGGCACTGACAATGTGAAGGATGTTGGTGATGCTGCATGCAAGGTGTCTCACCCATGAAGGAGAGTATGGGGATTATTTTGTACTAACTCCAGAATATTTCCTTCCACTTCTGGTATTTCCTGAATGAGTACATCCAGATGCAGGACTCCAGCTGTACCACAACAGCTGTCCTCCTCATCATAGCAAGGGAAGAGGAACTCACTCACCTAAGTGTGATGGAGCCATCTGAAATTTGCCAATCAGACAATGAGCAAGTTTCCTAAAGGAACTAATTGAGAGTTTCTTTACCTGTGCCAAATATGTGGCAGGAAAGAAAGGCATCAGTAAGAGGTTTTGAAGATGAATGTGTGGATCTCTGGTGGCAGCTGCTGATTGCTTCCAAATGTTTGGCAAAGTGGGACTAGGAAAAGCATACCTGTCTGTACACTCAAACGCTGTACCTGGTGGTCTATAGCTATGACTGCAAACCTGAGTCTAGGGAAAGCTGCTAAAATCTGCTGTATTTATTGCTAACCCAAAAAAGACCCTAAAAGGAATTTTATTACATCCATGATTGGCTTGCATTTAGCAATGCTTCCACTATTAGTCACCCTTACCTCTTTTTAAACACAATCTAGTATTTGAGGGGTATGTATAGGGGCTTAGGTAATTTCTCTCAGTGTGTACCTGTCCTCTAAGGAAAGGCTATGTAAGCTGGGTAGAAGTCAAAGTGCTGGATTTTTCCTTGCCATTGCTGGTAACTGATATAATGATAGAATGCAAACTGAAACCTTATCTTTCCCTCCAAAGATAGCTATCTCAAACTACAGAAAATGAGTGTGTCTATGGATTATATTTGAGACAGGGTAAAATGAATGGGAAAAAGATGAGTGAGCCTGATGGCCTTCAGCCCAGGCAAGGAACACAGACAAGAATGTTGGGAAGAAACAAAGAATAGCTTTTCTTAAGGGTGAGGGATTAATATTTAGATTAGGAAGAAACAGCAACTGAAACTTCAGTCTGAAGTGAGGAGTGGAGAATAGAATGGTTTGAGAATGAAGACCCTGTAGAGAAAGGCTCCAGTGTCATTTAGGGATGCATTTCTATTTCCCTTTTTTCATTGCTTCCCACACTTAGAGGAACACCAAACCTGCTGGGCAGTCTGGAAGAAAGAGAGGGACGAAGTACCCCAGTTGGAAGTCTGTATCTGTAACATGTTGTCCCACTCATGGCAGGGGAAAAGAAGATGGCTTCTATTAATGTACATTTTGCTATTTGCTGGAATGAGCTATTCAGAAGCGTTTTCATAGTGTCAGACTACAGACAGGCTTTGGGGCACGTGGTGCCTTTCCTCTGCAGTAATTTATTCCGTGTGTAGGATTTTGGAAGGATACAGAAGCTTATCGAATAACTTCCACACCACCTCTTTCATTACAGTGTGGAGAGATGGAGGGCAGAGATCATCTTGAATCTGTAGGAAGTGTCTGTATGTTAAAACTAGTCACAGAATATGGAGCAAAACATCTACTAAAATATTAACGAATTGGGCGAGATGGAGGTTACCAAGCAAGTAAATCAAGAGCAGCAGTTGAAGCCAGGAACTGCAGCTGTCATGAGCAGTGTGGTGACGCTCGTGGGTGTAAAGCAGAGTATCGATCCAAACCAATGGATTTTGTGCAGGTAATTCTCAGGAAGTAATGGTGTAGAAAAATGTAAGTAAATTCTTCTTTGGTATTCCAAACAGGACAATTTTAGTGCTTATGCCAAATTATACCATGTAGGATTTTCACAGCCTAGAGAAAATGTTTTCCCAGGAAAGAGGTCTGTTTCATTATCTGATTATATATCTTCATTTTGTTCTTGTTGAGCAGTCACAGAGAGTCCAGTTTCATAGAATCATGGAATGGTTTGGGTTGGAAGTGACCTTAAAGACAATCTAGTTCCAACCCCAGTGCCATGGGCAGGGACACCTTCCACTAGATCAGGCTGCTCATCACAACTCTGCGCTGTGCAGTAGTCTGATGCCTTGAAAAAACATTTTATCAAGAATTTCAGGAATATGATGCAGGAACAGTAATTAATATCCCAGATTGGAATATACATTTTCCTTTAATTCTTGTATGAAAGCCTTCTAAACATATGTAATATTTTCTTTCCTGTGGCAGAATTTCATGTCATACCACATAGGCAAAACAGCTCCCAGCCTGCTGGAAAAGGCAGTTTGGGAATAATGGCTGGAGTCTACCCTACTGATGGAAGTACCTTTTGCATTGGACAGAGTGGAATCCCTGTTTCACTGGGTGTTCCTGCCCCTCTCAGCTATAAACCCGTGAGGAAATCTGCACATGCTACTCCGATATGGAGCTAATCTCCATGCACCTATGCAACACTCCCTTTCACATTTAGATGTGCTTCTTATGAAATAACCTGTTGTGAGCAGGAACATTGCTTGTGGGACTACTGACCATTTTAAAAGCCTGGAGTAAGCCTCCTTTGCAATATTTCTGTCTTTAGCTCTCTTTTCATGCTGGTGGCATTAGCAAATGTCTCTCTACACCAAGTACAATGTAGTAGTACAATTAAATCATTCACCAGCTATAAGTAGGGTTATAATTCTGTTGAACAGAGAGGAAAAAGTGCTTGCCCCATTGCACTAGGTCAGAGGTCCTGTCTGCCTTGTTTTGTATGCTGAGCTGTTGTTCTCAATGAGGTTAATGGTGACTGAGGTAGCCTTGCTCTACTTTGGTAGAGGACTTGAATTTCATTTCCTCCCCACTGACTTTTAGATCCCCTATCTCCTTCAAATGAACCTTTCCTTTTGCTGAGCACCACCAGCTCCATTTCTTCATGCTTTCACTCTATTCACTTCTCTAAATCTGAGATGTAGGAAAAGGTTTTGCTTTGTTGGTGGTTTATGTCGTGGAGCAGTTCAGGCTGTATTAATTGCACGCAACTCCCCATGACTCACCTTTGTTTTGTGAGAGATGGCACTGCCGCCAGCAGTATTCTAGGTTTTCTTCGGTATTTGCTGCATGTTTCCTTGTTCAGGCCCCTGAAGACATTTGTCCTTCCAACTCACAGTCTTCTGTTGTGCATTTTCCTTTGTCTGAAACCCTCCCTGGCTTCAAGGGATATACCTGTCTCACCTTGAAAGGAAGAGGACTGTTGAAGAATAACTCTCCAAGTAGAGACTGGGAAGGCATTTGCTTATTCTCTGTCCTTGCTTGCTGACATTTGAGTCCTGCAGGACCAGGAGCAGGTGTCTAGAAGAAGCAAACCCTAAAGAGCTTAGATTACTGTCTGAATGATGCGGTAGACTGGATACTGAGTAAGGCTGGCTCCTTATGCCAGTGGCACCACTGTATCTGCAGAAGCATGCTGACATATCTAGTGAAGCAGGTCAGCTTTCTTTTCTCTTGATCTGTTCCCATCCTACTGGTGACAGAGGCAGGAAGGAGTTTAAATACCAAAGATCTGACAATAAAATAGAATAAATGCCTGAGTAAAAATGCATATGTTCCATTGAGAATTACAGCCAGGAGCTGATCGAAGTTTGGCCTCAATGCGGAACTGAAATGAGTGAGCTTGGGCAAGCCTTCACCAATACCTCACTTCAGCATGGTCCCAGCTGCTTTTCATATTCCCCCCTGGCCTTTCCTGTCACCATCAGCTGTGATGTCCAAAAGGAGTGAAACCTGTGATGCTGCAAAGCCTGCCAAACCCCAGGCACATGGCACTGGGGTTTATGATGTGTGACATGTTCCAACTGAGGAACTCGGCTGGAAACTGGGGGAGAGAAAATTGAAAAGCAATGTGAGGGTCCCTTTGATGCCATATCATCTCTAAGGTCTCATTTTAAGAAAAGGTGGTTGGGAAACAGTTGGTTTTATATCCAAATGGATAGGAATGCAGTCATTTTGAGCTTGTTTTTGTCTTTCCCATTTAAATTCCCAGAGGGTGTGAATGCAAAAAAAGAAGTTGAGATGAAAATTGGGCTCAGAACTGGATAATCAAACCTATGCATTCCCAGGAAGCAGCAGAACAAACTGCTCTTAAAATCAACGCAGCAGTGTGCTGTGTTTAGCTGTCCAGAAATTGGCATTCCCTGTTAAAACTAAACTGCAGCTAGTTTTGTAGTTCCATGAGGTTCCCAAAGCTGCTGGGTGAATTATCCAGCTGCCAGGTTCATGGTTTGTGCTCCAGCTGTGTCAGTGTTTTGTGTTAGCATGGCACCTTGAGCACAGCACACAACCGTTATCTGTCCCTGGTGCTCTTGCTTCCCAGATTCTATGGGAGATGACTAAGGTGAATCAGAAGAGACCTAAGGCATGGCAACAGCATGACCCCTGATGTGATGTGGAGTGCATTTAGACCATAGTGTACAAGATAAGACAGCAAGTTCCATACTTCAGTGCTTTTATTGTCAGAAGCTACAAATTTGAAATCACAGTACTGAGCTGAACAATTACAATAATAAGAGAATGTGATTTTTGGTTGTAAATGAGAATTACAGCTCATGACATCCCATTGAAAGAGAAATGCCTATGTGCCTTGAGATGGAAAGCAGGAGAGTGGGAAGGCATGTCTTCTGGATCCCTGTGGGACAGAAGAAAGGAGTATCTCAAACACCGCATCTCACAGAGGGAGGAGCCCATGCCTGCCTGCCTTTGGTCATTGCAGCTACTTAGCAAACAATCAGTGGGTTTGAAGCTTATTCCACTCCAGAGCCAGCTGAAGTTATCACTGAAGTCACTCACTAAAGACCTATCCACATCTGAAATCAACAAAAATATCTCTCCAGTTGTGTGCTAAGGAGTTTTTAACACAAGCCCAGGCTGTATTGGGCTCACATAATGACTTTACAGTATCGCATTGTGCTGTACTAGTGTAAGCACCTTTACACAGGTATGACTTACAGTTGTACTAGAGGAAGTCATATTGCATATTATAGATGAAGCAGTATACAACACCTGCATGGGGTGAGGACCTTCACTCACGTATTAGAAGCCCAAATTATGCCATCCTAAACAAAACAGCTGAATCAGACAGAGCCTTGGGTGACATGGTTTAGTGTGAGGTCTTCCTGCCGAAGGCAGGGGGGTTGGAAATGGATGATCTTAAGGTCCTTTCCAACCCAAACTATTCTATGATTCTATAAAGCTCAGCAGATCCTAACATGTTTGCACTCTCCACACTGATTTGGTCTTTTTGTGTGGTCGTCTGTCTGCCTCGTACTGCTGGAGATTTATGCTGCATGTGTCTGCCCTCGCATTGATCTATACTAACTTGTGTGAATTAAGTTGGCAATGAAGGTATATCTTTGGAGTTCAAAACTGTGGCAAGGAAAGATCAAACCAGTGTACAAAAAATACAGGGAGTTGACACTAACAATTCGTTTTAACTCCAGATGCTTCTATGTTGAGGGCTAAGGATTAAAAGAAGTAATGGCAGTAATTCCTGTAAATGCAGGAAGCTGTTAGGATGGCTGAGCACACAGCCAGGGCACACAGGCTTCCTGTTTGCTCTCCCTGTGATTTCCGTGATGACCTTTGGGACATCAAGTAGTTGAAATTTCCCCTTCAGCTCCTCAAGAAGGAGTCTTGAGGCAGGTCAAATAGCACATTTCACTGACCAACACAGGTATTGTTTCCCCCATCTTTCTCTTGTTTTCCCTTCTCCCATGGGATCACCAGACTCCGCAGCCTCACTTCAACTTGGTAGTTGAGCTCAAGGTATAGCTTGTGATAGGTGGCAGAAACTGAAAACAGAAGTGATACTCATTTATTATACAAACAGAATGAAAAATAATCTCCTATATCACATTTTGCTATCTAAACTTTTGACATCAAGCAGAGTTACTGACAGAAACTGGGATGAGAGATTACAGGTCTTTGTAAATGGTATTTGCTGTGTTTTCTTCATTAAGATTGGCTGAAATCCTCATCCTGTTAAAGTTAATGAAAATTTTGCTGTTGACCTCCAACAATTCACTTCTATAAAGCTGGTGACCTGTTACTCCTTGTTTTGGTTCTTCTGCTGTTGTTTGTTAGTATTTCTACATTTAAGCTGTGCATCATCACTTAGGTCTATCAATTTCTATTTTTTCTTTATGATCCTGATATCACATATCAATTTGCATGCTATATCCCTCTCTAAAGTAAACATTTTCTTTTAATTCCTTGTTTTCCAACACGTGGTACAACTCCTTACGTTTTTTGCAGGGTGGATGCCCCAGTAGGATCTTCCATGGTGATCCACCTGATTGTTCTGCACTAAGATACAGTGGGTATTTCAATCACAATGCTGAAGCTCTTTGTCCTCACTTCTGAGTATGCCACATCAGATTTGTTTGACAGACCCAGTTTGACACTGCACTCATTCTAGAGCACATAGGAATGTAATTGTGTGTCAAAGTCTCCGAATGAACTCGGGCAGTCTGTGTTAGATGGGCACTATACTGTTCTGTCCTCCAGGTTTTTATCCAGACAGGCACACCCAACATCTTCTCAACTTTCTCTGTGTCAATTAAATGCAGTTAAACAATTTTTGATGAAAAGATTTTGAGGTAGGTTGCTATTCAGCGAAAACCCATTTGCAGACGTTTCTCCCTGATAATGCAATCTGAAATAAAGGATGCCAAAAATACCTGTTAAAAATGTATTGAAAGTGACTTTTAGAGCTCCCACGTATATGGCTGAATTACATCAGTGAATAGGCTCCACATGGTATTAAAAGTCCATTATCCTTTTCAAAAATCAGTCCTGTTGGTTGAGAGGAATTGTCAGGATATATTTTAAGTGGGATCTGGACTCTCATTACATTTGCCTGCTTGAAAAAAACACAAAACTGTTACAGAAACTGGAGTTTTCTTTAAAACCCCAATGATTGCCTCACCAAACTTCCTTTACAGATAATTAAGGAAATCCAAAGCAGCCAAGATCTTTACTTTCACACGTTTGCATTTCACACTTTCCCATTTAATACTTCACAAACATGTTTGTGTTCTTGGACAAAATTAGTAATAATTTTTTAGTGGAAAAGGTCTAAATGTCATTGCTAATTATATTTATATGAAATCAAGAATAAGTTACATCTTGAAAGGTCTTCAAAACAGGGTCTGATACTCACTCAATTTTTTGGTATATCTCTATATCATTATGGCATATAAAGGCCCTATATCTGAGGTTATATCCTCTAGGCAGTACCACGCTTCTTCCTCTGTGGTCTCATGCTCTGAACAGGCTTGTCAAAGGACTTCAAGGCTAGAAGGTTGAGGCAGAGATTCCAAGCAACTTTTCTGGACACAAAAGTTGAATACTGACTCTGATACAGTGCTTATAGATAAGAATTAACTTTCCCTTTGCTTCAGTTGCTGTCTGTTCCTATTACTTTTGCAGAGTGATTAACACACTGAAATTGCAAAGTGAGCCTTTAGATACTCTAGTCCTTCTCTGCGTGTGTCATTTACTAACTTTGCATTTTGTTTTGTCTAGAGAAAAGGGTGCAATGCAATAAGTATAATACATGGATGCTAAATGGTTTAGGTAGAACTTGGTCAAGCTTAGCTGTTCATTTGTAACTCCGATGGCATTTGTAGCTGTTCTTTATGCATCCTAGTGTTGCAGGTAGACATTCTGCGGTGCCCTATTTGTCAAAGAACATAGTAACTGCTGGTAATAATAAGAAAAGATTGTGTCATTGTTGTAATTTCCAGTCTTCAGTATCTCTTAAGACCATTACAGCATGTTATCTTGTGTTCTGGTCAGTGAAGAAGGAACAGAAGCATGTCTGGTAGCTCAGCATATCCATCTAACCATCACTCTTTATTCTGTTTTCCCTTCATCATACTGTAGTCATTTCAAGTGCTGTGCACTAGCACAGCTGCTCTGGTTTCAGACAAGCTATGCCAAGCAGCAGTGCAGGAAGGTTTCACCTTATTCTCTGTGCTTTCTCACCCTTTCAGTTCATCAGTTTATTTCTTCTCCCAATTCTTTCAAGGGACAAGAAGCCTACCCCTGACAGATGGGTGCCTTTATTCTCTTAATCTTTTCTGAAAATTCCCTTTTGTAAGAAGTAGATTCCGGTCACTCCAATCCAGCAATGCAAAACAATTGCAATTGCATTGCAGCAGCATTGAGCTGCTGAGAGCTAATGGAAGTGGTGAGCAGCCACGTGCAATCAAAATTGATAGAAATTCCTAAATCCAAAGGTGGATTTGCATGCTTGGATTTGCACTTGTTCTCAATGTAATCCCTAGGATGTGTTGCTAACTTCAGTAAGTAGGTTCATTCTAGGGAGATGATAATCTTACCTTGAGTGATTGCTTCCTGTGTGTTGCAGTTTATAGGGAGGTATGTTCTATCATTTCAGCTTGTAACAGCACCCACATTTCTGACAAAGAGATGTCTCCACCTGCCATTTGAAATGTATGCTATTACGGACTGCTGCAAACTCACTCCTTAGTTGGGTGTAATTTGCAGCCTCCAAGTGGTGTCTGCCAGAGTGGGGATATGGGAGGTCAGATGGAGCTGAGGGAAGCTGTCAGGCTTCCTACTTGCTCAGGGCAGGAATCCCCTTCCCTCACTGGGCTCTGTGGAGACTGAGCCCAGAACAGACTGACCATATTAGTAACCTCCATGCTGCACCAGACTCTCATAAACATTCACCCTCCCACTAAATGAGTAAATGAGAGGTTGATGGATGACTCAGAGGTGTATTTATTCAAACTTCTGTTTATCTGGAGCTACACAAGAGCTTTCTGAGCTTACAGGAAATCAGGCAATTCAGTCCCCCGCAGGTACAAAAGTGCAAGACAGCAACAGACATGGTGCAATGTGTTTATTCCTTTCAAAGTATCACAGGAGCTTCATGGTTTAAGTTTCCTTACAGGTGGAGTCTATACTGATTTCCCTGTGAGGGTGCTGAGGTGCTGGCACAGGGTGCCCAGAGAAGCTGTGGCTGCCCCATCCCTGGCAGTGTTCAAGGCCAGGCTGGACACAGGGGCTTGGAGCAAGGTGCTCCAGTGGAAGGGGTCCCTGCCCATGGCAGGGGTTGGAGCTGGGTGAGCTTTAAGGTCCCTTCCAACCTAACCCATGCTGTGATCCTATGATTTTTCCACTTGAATAACTTTCCTCTTGATTACTTCTCTGTACTAGGGCATGCTGTTGTATTCTCCAACTTGCTGCATGTGTTGGCATTGATTCTTTTTAATTCATTTTTTTTATTAATAAATATTTCATAAATGTATATATCCTTTAAAGGCAAACAGAGCCTGTTTACCCCACCAGCTGTGCTGGAGTAGACCTGGGGGTTGTCTCCCACCTGAAAGGAAACACGGCTCCTATGTATTTGCCAAGCTGCTTATTGGGGCAATGTGCATCAACTCACTGAGCTGTTTGTGTGTTTTCTTTACACTGGCAATGTTAGTTCCTGTTACTTTCTTTGTATTAACAGTGACACCTGAATTGATAAAATGTTGTAGTTTAAAGAAAATCTTTGCTATAAATATTGCTAAAATACAGCTCTTTGTAAGCTACACAGAGCTACAGCTTACATTGAAATTACATGATACTCTCAGACGCCAAGTAGAGAGGTGTGTTTGTGTTCATGTGCCTGCATCTATGATACGTATTTCTATTGCTGGTTACAGCTGAAGTACACATCAGCTGCATTTACCACCTATTTTTTTCCCCCCTGCCATATAAATACCTTTTTTAGCACTTCAGCTTTTCAGATCTTTGAGAGATAGGGACGGTTAAACATCATTTGTGTTTACGTATCATTTCTGATATGACTCACAGAAAAGGTTCTCCGTAAAAGAAAAAACAACCCAAAGAAATGTAAGCATTTGGGATTTTGTAGGCCTGATGTGCATTTTAATCTGTGCAGATTGGACTGTAGATAGGAATCATCATTTGTGGGTTTTACAGAGCTGTCTGCCTGCCTGTCCTTTGGAGGATAACCTTATTGCAGCTATAGAAGGACCAAATAGTGGTTCTCAGTGCTCTGTCCATTCTCTTTTCCTTTCCTGCTAGTGTGTCTGTGGGTGTTGACCCCTGATGGAGTCCTGGAAGGAGGTTGTGGTGAGGTGGGGATCAGTCTCTGCTCCCAAGGAACAAGGGACAGGACAAGAGGAACCAGCCTCAAGCTGCATCAGGGCAGGTTTAGATGGAGCTGAGGAACAATTCCTGCCCCACAGGGTCCTCAGGCATTGGAACAGGCTGCCCAGGGCAGGGCTGCAGTCACTGTCCCTGCAAGTGTTCACACAGCGTGGAGGTGAGGCCTCAGTGCCATAGGTTAGGAACGGCCTTGACAGTGCTGGGGTAAGGGTTGGAACTGATGAGCTTGAAGTTTCCTTCTAAACTAAATGACTACGGTTCTATGAAATCACTGTAGGCAGGCAAACCTTATTCCTTTGTCTGTCTATGGGTATTCAAGCTCATCCTCAGGTTTCAGTAGCAATGGCGTTTTGGAATCGAGGATCTGAACACATCCCCATTGTTCCTCTGATTTTCTGAAGTCTTAGGATCCCATAATGAACTTTTTCACCCGGCTGATCCCCTAACACTTGGTAACTATACCCTCAGCTGCTTCAGAGTGCTCGCTCGCAGAGGCTGCTTTTTCACTCACTCTCCCTTTCTCTTTATTTTTCTCTCCTTTTTCTAAGAGGCAAACAAATGGGGTAATCTTGTGTAGTCACCTAATGGCATCTGAACATTTCTTACACTACAGCTTACCAGTTGTCAGCTGTTTTGCTATTGGGATGCTTCCTATTAGACTCCAGCTTTAACTCCACTTTTGCCTCCTTGGGAAAATGCATCTTTGGAACTACAATGAAAATATGGAGGCCCCAAAATGAAAATATGGAAGCCCTAAATCTCTATAATATTTGGGATTTTAAAAGGCATTTTCCAGGTAGTAAACTTTCAGTGTCTTCTTGTGCATCTGCCATATCTTGTCTGTCTTCTGTATACGAGTACTTTAGGCATTGAGTTAGTGCCAACTGTCTAGTGCAGAATACACTTGATGCCAAACTAATATCAAAAATTTGAAGGTAAATTCCCCCTCCATCCAGATCATAGGTATTTAATAACTCCCTGTGCCACGAAGCCTGAGCATGCTACAGTTGGACCTGCCTGTAGCTGAGTGGAGTGTCCTCCTTTCAGGCTAAACTCATTTGTAGCTCCAGCTCTTTCAAGAGATGATGTCAGCCTCTAAAGAGAGAGCCAAACTGGCATCAGGCTGTAGGTGCACAGCCAATCTGCTTTCCATATTGTTCTCTTGGCTCTCATACATGGTGAATAATCTGTTCAAGGCAGTCTGAAAACCTCAGTGCAAGCAGGATGCACTTTGCATCCTTAAAGTCACTTTTCACATTTGCATAGGCCTCGTGCCCAGTGAGGAGCCTGTATTCTTTAGAGGGAGAAAAGAGACATCCCACAGAAAACAGGTCTGTGGCTTTACTTCTTTACATGATGCTTCTCAAAGCCGTGACTGAAGGCTGTGATTTTTAACGCTGACACATGCATGCAATTTTTCCTGAGATGCAGGAACCGAATCTGTCAGCCTTCTGATGAGCATTATAGAGAGAAAGACACCCAGGGTAATTTAATTAGACCTCAAGAAATAACCCAAACTGAAGGGCATTTTCTGGTTGCCAGGGTCTAAGTTAATCTTTATAACAGGCAAAACCACTTCCCTGATTCACAGACTCCCCTGCTCTCTGATCACCTCCAAACTGCCTTTGCTTTGTGATGCTAAGAGTTCCCAGACTCCTCCTAGGGATTTACTTCAAGGTCCTCAATTGTATTAGATCCACAGCACACCTAAGGAAGAGAGGAAACAAATGTCATAGAATCATAGAATAGTTAGGGTTGGAAAGGACCTTAAGATCATCTAGTTCCAACCCCCCTGCCATAAGCAGGGACACCTCACACTAAACCTCCCCAGCATCCCTATAGGCCCCCTTCAAATACTGGAAGGCTGCTCTGAGGTCTCCACGCAGCCTTCTCTTCCCCAGGCTGAACAGCCCCAACTCTCTCAGCCTGTCCTCGTATGGGAGATGTTCCAGTCCCCTGATCATCCTCGTGGCCTCCTCTGGACTTGTTCCAACAGCTCCATGTCCTTTTATGTTGAGGACACCAGAACTGCACACAATGCTCCAGGTGAGGTCTCACGAGAGCAGAGTAGAAGGGCAGGATCACCTCCTTTGACCTGCTGGTCACGCTCCTTTGGATGCAGCCCAGGATAAGGTTCCTTTCCGGGCTGCAAGCGCACACTGCGGTTGGCTCATGTTCATGTTCTCATCGACCACCACCCCCAAG